>CM049869.1:1255000-1332500 GCA_027474115.1 Schizopygopsis malacanthus | reverse complement strand
CTAGCGAGAGGATTTATTTTATTATATTTGTTTTATGACGCGCTTCTTCGAGGCACAGATTGAGGCAGAGCGAGGGAGGGAAGGAAGGAATCTTGGCGATCTTTTTTTAACGGCTGAGGCGCGCGCTAACCGCGGTAGCCACTGGCATTGTGTGTTCAGTTAGGCCGCGAGGTTTCTTAACGGAAAACAAGGTCTAGAAAAAGCCGTTTTCCGTTCGTTATGATGTGAAATCTCAGGCTCTGAAGGGAACGGAGGGAATGTTCTCCTTATTCTCAGCTGCACGTTGCTTGTGTTTTGAAGCTAGCAACATCCACCTAACGTTAGTGCACTGACTTCGGTAACGTTACCCACTTAAAAGTTTACATCGTTTGGAATGGAAAAATATGCTTAAATAATCGACACTAAACTATACGTTCACGTGTTTAGCCTCTATTAAGCTGCTGTGTGTAATACTGTTTACGTTTTTTTTTTCAACGTTCAAGCTGTGTTGTTTACTATTAGCCATGTGTTGACATTAGTGCTTCCCTTTCTGCAGCTTGACATGTGATTAGCACCTCATTTACAGGTGGCCACTTGTCATGGTGTTGTGAAAGTGCTAAACATTTCTTTTAAGTTATAAGAAGACATTGCATTATAACATTTAGGTTTCTGTGTACAGAAAAGAACCACTGATTCTGTTTTCTCCCATTCATATAAATTTGTTTCAGGCACTTTTTTAATATAAACCCTTTGTGTGCCTTCACTGGAAATAGTGTATTTTAGTGTGTTAACTGTTCACAAGGCAGCTCTCTGTTGCACGTTTTTTTTGTTTAGATTATTGCGTTGCACTTTGTTTTAGTGCGCTTCTTACAGTGTAATTGCACATGTACTGACTAATATTAATTACAGTGTTTAGGGATATGTTGGTTTCAAGTTTGCTATAGTAATAACATCAAATTATGCAATAATTAAATGCAAATAGGAGAGTAAAATACAATTTATTGCTGCTGATAATGGCTGAATTTTAACTGTTTGAATGCAGAACTTAAAATGTGCATCGGTTGATGCATGTTTTGTGAACATGCAATGTCTTATATTGTACTTGCATTTAAAATGATCTGTATGCTGTAATTAATTTCTGAAGTTATATCTACAGCTACAGTTGACCCACCTTTAAACCGAACAATCCCACGTAACCTGTGCCTAACCATAACCGTATCCCACCTCAATACCAGTGGAAGTGTTTTGCAGTGCAATAAGTACATCGTACATAACCATTATTAAGTGCATAGTAGTAAAAGACTCCTAATATCACGTGGACCAAACTTTTTTTTAAATGTAGTGTTGTTGTAGTTCGCTGTCAGTTGTGCAGTAGATGCATTGTCCTTTAGCAAGGCTTAATGCTTCTGTAGAACTGTTTTCTGCCCTTTCTATGGGCTAGATGATTGATATAGATGAGTGTTCAAATATTTTATCAGTTGCCATGTGTTTTGTGTATTTCCCAGAGTCTGATCCTTTCATGTTTTCCGTGCAGGTTGCAGGAGCTTCTGAAGAATACGTCTCTGTTGGATGATGGTCAGCCTGCGTTGCTTTTTGGAGTGAAGCATCTGTTCTGGACAGGTTAAAGCCAGACAGTATTTTCACACTTGCATTTCCTTAAAAGAAAGTCTACAAAAGTGCTGCTACAATTCTTTACAACGATGCTCCATCTAAACGGATAACACTAATCGTCAGAATCGAGGATTCTACCACACTGACTGCTTTTGAGACGGACGGATAAGGCTCTTGCAACTCTACTTTCTCTTGGAGTAGTTGCTGTCTGGTGCATACCTCACCTCTTTGCTTTGGTGTGGCAGCCCTTCAGAAGAAAGGGTCACTGGGTTAGCGGGATTTATTCTAGGTTGGGGGGGGGTTAGGGAGCCTATGCTATGGTGATCGGCTCCCTGTCTAACAGCTCCTGCTCAGGCACAGAGAGACTTACTACACCTCCTCGGGACAAAGGATAGCCTCCTGGACGAAGAGAGAGGAGGAGGAGGACAACGACGAGGCAGCGCCAGGGCTGAGGCCACTGGGTGCTTCCTAACGGTTGTGAGCGTGTGTTGGGCCTCGGTCCAGCAGTATTACGGCAGCCATGGTGAAGCTGGCCAACCCGTTGTACACCACCTGGATCTTGGAAGCCATCAAGAAGGTAAAAAAGCAAAAGCAGCGGCCGTCCGAAGAGCGCATCTGCAATGCTGTGTCAATGTCCCATGGGCTTGACCGCAAGACGGTCCTGGAGCACCTTGAGCTCAGTGTTAAAGATGGCTCTGTACTCAAGGTGTCCAATAAGGGGCTCAACTCCTACAAGGACCCCGAAAACCCTGGACGCTTGGGGTTTACAAAACCTCGGGCGGGAGGCAGTTCCAGCACCTCCAGCTCTTGTAAAAAACCCGGTCTGGACTGGAACAAGCTCATCAAGCGCTCTCTAGAGGGGCTTCACGAACCCGGCGGATCGTCCCTGAAGAGCATCGAACGCTTTCTGAAGTGCCAGGCAGATGTTGCAGGTTATCTGTCTGGCAGCGGCTCTATGGGGCCGGCGGTTTTCCACCAGCAGCTCCGACTGTCTCTGAAGCGGGCCGTTTCTCACGGACGGGTGGTAAAACAAGGGCCGCTCTTCCGGTTGGTAAGCAGGAGTTCTCATCACGACGGGACGGGCTGCGTGTCTCTGGATTCTCTGCCTCCGGTGCGTCTGCTGCCTCATGAACAAGATCGGGTGAGTCGATGAAGCGGTTTCCATTGTTTGGTGGAAGTTTTGTGCAAAGCACACTTTCAGTTTCCCTGTCTAATGACCGGTATTTGCATATTTCACTTCTCTTTCGAATAGCGGCTCTCACCTGTGACATGATTTGAGTAAGCAAACAGCTTTCTGAGACTCGTTTAAACGTCCAGAAATAATTGAAAGCAGGTCAAAGTGCATTTTAAGTTTCTGAAATTTACATTTAGGCTTGTTCAGATGGCTTCCTAATATAGAGCAGTTTGAAGTAGACGTCACAGTTACATCACTTGCATTGTGGCAGCAGAAAACACTGGTAACAAGTGGAGGGAAATGGGTTAAATCCATGTAATAAGAAAAACTAATATTTTTGTGCCTTTGGATGTATCATTTTTGTAGAATACTGGCATCAGAGATGCCACATGAAGCTAAACACTGATGTTTAAACAAACAGACTATGGATGAAAATTGCTATGATTACTCTACTTTTAAAGCATACATTTGATTTAATAAGCCTACATGATATATTCACATATGCAGTTCATAGGGGACATATTGTATTAGACCTACATTTACATTTATGCATTTAGCAGACGCTTTTATCCAAAGCGACTTACAGTGCATTCAGGCTATACATTTTTTGTCAGTAACAACATGAAATACTATTTAAACCTATTACTATTAACATTTTACATAACGTACCTATTTTCTCACAATACAGATTTTTCTTGCAAATGCAAGTTTATATCTCCTAGTTCGGACTTTTTAACTCAATTTAACTCAACAATAGCGAGTTTGTCAATTCTGAGTTAAAAAGCCGGAAGTCAGGGATATAAACTCATGATTCTGAGCCGAGGGGAAAAGAAAGGCGAGCTATTTTTCCTTTTCAGAATTGACATATAATCTCCAAATTGTGAGAGAGTCATAATTTCAAAATATAAACTCAAATTGACCTTTTCTTATTCTTGTATTGCATTGCTTTCAATACTTGAAAACTCTCATTTTCACACGTCATCACTGTTTACTAACACCGAGCTGGTCTACAGATATCCAAGGTTTCATGTTCTGAGTCTCGGAGTACTACAGTCGTCAGTCTGAAATATAGGACTGGGCAATATGGCCAAATAAATAATATCTTGATATTGTTTTGGCTGAAATGCTATTATGCAATACATCTCTATATATTCTATTTGGATTAAAAATATTTATTTATTTTACCGTCCTGTCCAATGAAACAATGTTAATATTAAAGGCACTGAAAACAAATATTTTGAAAGTATAGGCTATGCTGTCCATAATGTGCAAAAAAGGGGCTAAAATCACATTACATTGTAACATTACAAACATAATGCTTTTTAAAGCAGAAGTTAAATTCACTAAACTAAAAATGAAAGTAAATAATCACAAGAGCACAGGTTAATAACATTATATTTTGATTACCCCATTACTGCTATCTGCCATCATAAAATACACTTATGATAAGTTTAAAATTCTACATATAACACAATTATTGTGCTCTTATTCTATTGCGCTCTGTCTGTTTGGCGCTCATTCATGCTGCGTCGCTCGTTTCCTGAAGTCTGTGAAGTTTAGCAGAGAATCACATGAAGAAGGCTCATGCTCTCCTGACAGCAAAATGGAAATATTTCCATGACTTTCTAACATTTACGATGGAGAATATACCTGTGAAATGTAAGTTATGCACTGAGGAAAGCGGCACCAGCAGTGTCTCTTTCAGCGGCACATGAGTCTATCAGAGCATCTCACGGCCAGAGCCGCTTTAAACTATAGGCTACGGGTTAACTATCTCTTACCAGTCATTTTAAAGCCCTTAATATAAAGCAAGTCTCATGCTCACTCCATGATCTCTGTTATTATTCAGATGCGCTCCTATCAAACTACTGTACTACTGCCTCTTACCACATCGCTTAAACTCGATCGTACAAACTCGATATACCACCCAGCGCTACTGAAATGCTTTGGTTAAGTGAGATGATCTAAAAGAAAACATGGCAGAGATGGTCAAGAATGAGCTCCCTGTTGAGGGTGCCATCTGCAAGATGTGCCGCTGTTGGTGGGGAGAGAAAGAGACAACGTGTGACTGAATGAGAGGCCGTGTGTTCGTTTTAATGTTTGGAAATGTACAAAAAAACAAGAGCTTATGTGTTAGACCAGGTGGGAGAGGTGAACTGGAAGTGTGTAGTGGTGGAAAAGAGCCACACATGCTCCGACTGATATACTCCATATCATCCTGACGGAGCGAGGGATGAAAAGAGAGAGAGAGAGAGAGAGAGAGAGAGAGGCTGAACTGCAGACATACAGGCGGCAAGAGCAGCACAATACACACCCACTTTTTTGTAACCTGATAAATAGCAGCTCTGCCTTATGCTCCCCAGAGGCTAAACACACACACACACACACACACACACACACACACCCCTCCTATCACATCTGATATGGGTCACATCCATGATGTGCACTGCAGGGTGTTGCTGTCAGAAGGATGCTATGCTAAATTTGAGCTCGGTTTGTGGCTGTTCATGTCTGTGTTTTGATTCGACGAACTTGATGTTGAAGTCGTTACGTGCATCCGAGGTTCTCCGAGTGTGTTGTGTCTGGCTCAGGAGGAATCAAGGCTTCCACAAGTGGCCTGAAGTCACATGACAACTCCAGGTGTCTGCAGTAGAAGAAACGCTGTAGAATTTCCCAATGGCTTGTTTTAGATTAGATCACTATTGTGATGACAAGTGTTTTAGGATGCATGCACAGGATTTTACATTTATTGTAAATCAAGCATTGCTGGAAAAAGTTGAAGAAATGTTAGGCCTAGTTGTTGATGCGATTTTACATTTATAACATGGAGCATTTTAACACTTTCGGTTGTGCTTAATTTAAAGTTTGATTGTCTTCCTTCTGCTGGTTTGCTTTTTCCAAGAGGTCTATGTTTTCTTCCCAACTTTTTTGTCATCTATGTGAATATTATTATCAGCAACTGTGTTATAGCCTTTGCCATACATGGCATAAATTGGCATTTCTAGGCCATTTGTGAATTGTATTTTTTCTATGTTATTGGCTAAATATTCATCTTCACGACTCCAATCTCTACAAAATGTTTAAAGTCATCGTCCAGTTGTGAAGCATGACGGGAAAAGTCATTGAAATTCATTGGTCAAGAAGATTGGCAACCGCGAGGTTCATTAAAAGAGTACAACAATAGCCACGTCACTATATAGTTAAACACTGTACACCAATGCCTGCAGTGAAGCTGCATTATATGGAGAGAATGTTATAAGATGAGAATGTATTTAAGAATTGGCATTGGGTGATGAGTGACGGTCCCACAAAATATATGTAATTACAGTTTGAATTGATTTCATGTTCATGCAGCATGTGTCATCATTGCTTTTTACACAGTCTTCGCTGTAGGGTTTTTAGGTTCATCCGGATCCGAGTTCAGAAAACTAACACTTTGGACATGTTTTCCTCACATGGTTATACTTTTACTGCAGGAATTCTCATTTGAGGGCATTGAATTGTTTGTGATGCTGCTTTGATTTTATGCTTGAGTTTAGAAGAATGCACTTGTTTGTCTTTAGCAGGTGTGTGTTTGTCTAATATATAGGCTGCTGTCATTGATGCTGTTTCCAGCTTGACTGTTTATAGCCGTATATTGCTGACTCTACCCATGCAGCCTGTATGCGAGAGGGTTCTGCTTCAGTGCAGTGAGGACGGGAGCAAAACAAATGGGTGAGCACTGGCTGTGACCCCAATATGGAGGAGAGATTTGTGGAGTCAACACACGAATGACACACTCCTCCATTTAAACATGATCGCAGACTCGCTCACACGTTCTTCCTCTAATAGAGGGTCACTGCCAGGGCATTTGTGGGGAGTGAGGGGGGGGCTGGAGTCAAACAAGGGGCATGGAGGTATAGATGGGAAATCACATAGGTTTTGGGGGGTTATTATGAGAGCGTGTGTATATAGGGAATTAAGTGGGCTGGTCCTGATGAGAGGGTTTTGTGTAAACGTCAGCAGTAAAGAGGGATGGGAGTCTCGTGTTGCCCTTTCACAGCTGAAAGCTCCAGGGGTGAAGGAAAGTTCCTCGGGCGGTCATTCTGGGGACGTGTGAAAATACAGACGACGCTCTGGATGTGAACTTAACGCCTAATGCCGATCAGCTCATAGTCAGCAGCATAACGTGAGTATAGACCACTGTAATGGTGATCAGGATAAAACCTGGACCTTTTTCGTCCTAATTATCTCTAAAAAGTGGCTTATCCATTATTCTAGTCAATTAAGTTGCCAGAAATATAATAAAAAGCAGTCTGCACTCCAGGTTTTCATTGTAAGGTTGTCATTTCCAGTCTAGATTAAACCTGTAGATGTTTTTCACTTATTTTTGTGGACAATCTGCAACAGTTTGTGTACTGCGCTCATATTGGAACCTGAAGCATAATCGAATTATCCAGAAATATTTAATAAACAAAACTTGATGGCAGGGCGTGTAGAAGTATGTGTCCACCGTATTTTAATACCATATACTGTATCCATCATATTTTAAACACATAACCCACTTCCAGTTATTTTAACTATACTAAAATGGTCTGTTATGCTGCTTGATATCGCAAACTAGTATTTGCCATCATATTCATTTATTATAATTATGAGCACTATTTTTGTAAAGCAAGCAGTTTTACCGTTTACTGCACTTTGTTATAGTTATGTACTTATAGCAGAAGTCTTCAAAGTCTTAAACATTCACAGAAAATAACTTCAGTGTTGCATATTAATAGCACTTGCATGTTGTTGCTCTTTTGTTGGTTTTGATTGCTTCTATAATATCCTCATTTGTAAGTCGCTTTGGATAAAACGTCTGCTAAATGACTAAATAAATAAATATTAAGGTAGACACTCCCTCCAATCCTCTGGACAGCTGTGTTGAAATGACCTGCACCCCTCAAACCCATCAGTACATATAAATGTGTACTTTCTCACCTTATTCTTGTTTCAAAGTGAAGCTGTAGAGAATACTAGAGGCATGCATACAAAGCAGCACCGTTCATTGATTATGTGTCAGTGTTAAGGTAGGTAGTAAGGTAATCAGTGTTGGCCCTTTTGTCCTGACTGCCCTGATGTGGCACGAGTAGGACCAGAAATGCACTAGAATGTAAAGCGGCTCACAGGACTTGAATGATAACCATTAGCAATACCATTATCCTCCTGTATATGTCTAAGAACATGGAGGCGTTAGAGCATCACAATAGTAGTCTATCTTGTAACTAAACCAGGCTTGGATAGCCTTGTTTCTCGGTCTATACTTACATTTCATTGGTTTGAAGGTATGCTGATGCAGTCTGGCAAATTATGTAATATCTGATAAATGCAAGGTGACTGCTAATAAGATGCACAATATTTACTCAATTCATGCTAAAATTGAAATCAGAGTTTTTTGACAAGGCTTTTGGTAGATTTTGGATCTTTTCTGTTAATCAGCCAAAATGCACCGTTATGAGCTGACAATGCTTTCTCAATAGTTTAAAATCCAGCTGCATGTTGTGTATTAAACATCAGTTGTGTTCTGATTGTCTGTGTTTTGTTGCTTTGCTTTGTCTCTTGGTGGGGTGTAAGAAAATAAAGTATGGGTTCACGAGTTTACGCCGTACGCTGACCCTTGTATGACCGTATGGGCGTCATGTCCTATGATGGATTTGAGCTCTGCAAGGTTGAATGTGATTTAGCACACACATGTTCTGTGCTTCATTACTCCCTGCTGTAAGATGTATCTGCAGCTGCATGTTGTTTGTGTCATCCTCTCTTTAGTTGGTCTAACAGGAACGGTCTGCGTAGAACAATGGGTTTTGGCTTGTTTGTGAAGCCACCCTGAGACTTGATAAACCAAGCACTGGACTTCATTTCTCATTGCTTCTCAAGTCAGCAGGAGGCTTTTTGTCAGCTGCACCTGATCTGAAAGGTGTTGTGTTGTTTGTATTGCCATGAAAGGGCTTTTAGAAATAGATGAAATACAGAATCTGTCAATAATTGATCCGTCTGTTATACTGTTGTTGTTCGAGCTATCTATCGTTACATATATCTTTCTAAAGATTAGGGATGCACTGAAATTAAAATGCTTGGCCGAACAAAACGAAACATTATTACTGGACCGATACCGATATTTTGACATGTGTCTGGTGTAAAAATGAAAATGAATGCCCCCCCCTTTAAATGCCATGTCCTGAAAACATATATTTTTAATAATATTAATAATAACATAAGTACAGAGATCACCCAGAAGCATTTTTTTTGTAAAACTTTTTTTAGCATTGTGTGATTATTCCAACAAAAGTTTAATAATTGTTGTAGTTGTATTACATAAGTATATATTCGGCTAAACCGAACTTGCCAAACCTTTTATTTCTGTGCTATTTATTAGTTTTTACTCAAATGAAACCGTCTGCTCAGAAGTGACTTCCGAGCAGTTCTGGGGATGTTGTTCAAGTCCTCATTTAGTGAGACGGCAACGCTGAATCACCGCGAGCAGCACGCGCTTCAGTATGTGTGCAAAATGAAACCGCACGTTAAAAACAGAACATGCAGGATTCATATTTAAAGTGTTTTTGCGGCTTAATATTTATAGATACTAGTCCATAGCGCGAGTAAAGTGTACTACCTTTTTGATTAATTCATCCAAACTTCGACACATTCCGCGACATGCTTAACGGTAAATTCTTATATGATTTTTCCGCCCGCATTTCCGCATCGCGGACATCATAGTGGATTGTGATTTATTGCAACTTCAGACGTCTGCTGCTGCTTTACTAGAGACAACTACGTGATCAAGGCAGCACGGTGTGAATTTAGTTTTCCGCGTTGATTGGTCGGACTTACTCTCTAAATCAGATAGCGGTGGGCGGATTGCTCTCGTGACTCTCTAGTGAGCGGTGGTATTGCTCTCAAATAATATTTTTTCAGACAGGCTGTCATTTTTAAACATTAAATAATTTCACCTGTATTATTTTCACTGTACAAATAATGTTTGTTTTTATGTAAAAAAAAAATTATCGGCAAATCTGTTTTTAAAATGGCCGATTGCTGAGCATAATCGACCCCTAGAAGCCGAACAAAACGAAACACTGGGCCGAAGGCCAAATTAACATTTTCCCCCCCCCCCAAATTTTGCCCCCCTTTTTTCACATTAGAAAATATTTATTAGTTTGTCTACATATCCCAATTTGAACACTATTTGTGAGTGTTATAATAAGGCCTGTATGTATTAATAGAGCTGTTGTAAATTATTATTGCCTTCATACAGCGAGCGCTAGCAGGTAGCAGGAGTCAGATTTCACTGATCTCGTGAAGAGATGCGCTTTAAACACTAGCGCTTCAGTACAGCCTGGTTTATACTCGCCGCGTCAGCATGAGCAACGGAGTATTTGGTTTTCAAACTAAAGTAAAAGACCGCTTCTTAAACCAGAGAAGGTGAACATGTTGGTATTCATGTAGAAATAACATGCAAGTTCTTTCAGCGACAGCCAGTTTAGTTTTACTTTTCTTTTAGTTTTTGTTTTGAAAAGCTTATCTTTGCTGTTTACCTCACGCTATGGAGGCTTTTCTTCATTTTTTATATTATTATTTATTTGATTTCTCAGTGTTTGCTAAGCATTCTGTTATTTATTAGTCTGTATATAATACAGCATGTGACGTGTCCTATGCCGTGATCGTCTTATTCGTTTTTGATTAATAAACATGATGTAAGACAGTTTTGTCGTTGCAGCCTACTGTTTTATTGTTGTGCTTTTTAATTAACAACAATTATTAATCCATATTTTGTTTTAGTCTTAAGTAAAAGGTGTATAGATATAAGTAAAACAGACAATTATCATTTCTTGTAAAATGTGACACCAAGTTCTTATTACTATAGTATTTCAGTTTATTTAAATCATGAACAGTTTCCCTGTGGGATAAATGAAGTTAATAATAGTCATATTTTAATAATACTTCAATATATTTGTTATTTACTATCCCTGTTGTAGTACTAATCATAAAAAAACAGGTCCAAAAGGAATGTACAGAATGTACAGTGCTGTTGCATCTACATGTCTGCCATTTATTGTTGTTTTCTTTTGTTTTCCTTTCTCTCACCGGTTTGTGTTTGGGTGTGTTGTTAGTGTGTCCCGCTGTGTGTTGATCAGGGAGGTTCTAGCACAGGGGTTTGTGTTTGGGTGTGTTGTTAGTGTGTCCCGCTGTGTGTTGATCAGGGAGGTTCTAGCACAGGGGTTTGTGTTTGGGTGTGTTGTTAGTGTGTCCCGCTGCAGGGAGGTGTGTGTTTGGGTGTGTTGTTAGTGTGTCCCGCTGTGTGTTGATCAGGGAGGTTCTAGCACAGGGGTTTGTGTTTGGGTGTGTTGTTAGTGTGTCCCGCTGTGTGT
Organism: Schizopygopsis malacanthus; assembly: GCA_027474115.1. Lineage (NCBI taxonomy): Eukaryota > Metazoa > Chordata > Actinopteri > Cypriniformes > Cyprinidae > Schizopygopsis > Schizopygopsis malacanthus. The sequence continues at coordinate 1,321,343 of CM049869.1, read as the reverse complement.
TGATCAGGGAGGTTCTGTTTGTGTTGGGTGTGTTGTTAGTGTGTCCCGCTGTGTGTTGATCAGGGAGGTTCTTGCACAGGGGTTTGTGTTTGGGTGTGTTGTTAGTGTGTCCCGCTGTGTGTTGATCAGGGAGGTTCTTGCACAGGGGTTTGTGTTTGGGTGTGTTGTTAGTGTGTCCCGCTGTGTGTTGATCAGGGAGGTTCACAGGGGTTTGTGTTTGGGTGTGTTGTTAGTGTGTCCCGCTGTGTGTCGATCAGGGAGGTTCTAGCACAGGGGTTTGTGTTTGGGTGTGTTGTTAGTATGTCCCGCTGTGTGTCGATCAGGGAGGTTCTTGCACAGGGGTTTGTGTTTGGGTGTGTTGTTAGTGTGTCCCGCATCAGGGAGGTGTTTGTGTTTGGGTGTGTTGTTAGTGTGTCCCGCTGTGTGTTGATCAGGGAGGTTCTTGCACAGGGGTTTGTGTTTGGGTGTGTTGTTAGTGTGTCCCGCTGTGTGTAGATCAGGGAGGTGCACAGGGGTTTGTGTTTGGGTGTGTTGTTAGTGTGTCCCGCTGTGTGTTGATCAGGGAGGTTCTTGCACAGGGGTTTGTGTTTGGGTGTGTTGTTAGTGTGTCCCGCTGTGTGTTGATCAGGGAGGTTCTTGCACAGGGGTTTGTGTTTGGGTGTGTTGTTAGTGTGTCCCGCTGTGTGTTGATCAGGGAGGTTCTTGCACAGGGGTTTGTGTTTGGGTGTGTTGTTAGTGTGTCCCGCTGTGTGTTGATCAGGGAGGTTCTTGCACAGGGGTTTGTGTTTGGGTGTGTTGTTAGTGTGTCCCGCTGTGTGTTGATCAGGGAGGTTCTTGCACAGGGGTTTGTGTTTGGGTGTGTTGTTAGTGTGTCCCGCTGTGTGTTGATCAGGGAGGTTCTTGCACAGGGGTTTGTGTTTGGGTGTGTTGTTAGTGTGTCCCGCTGTGTGTTGATCAGGGAGGTTCTAGCACAGGGGTTTGTGTTTGGGTGTGTTGTTAGTGTGTCCCGCTGTGTGTTGATCAGGGAGGTTCTAGCACAGGGGTTTGTGTTTGGGTGTGTTGTTAGTGTGTCCCGCTGTGTGTTGATCAGGGAGGTTCTAGCACAGGGGTTTGTGTTTGGGTGTGTTGTTAGTGTGTCCCGCTGTGTGTTGATCAGGGAGGTTCTTGCACAGGGGTTTGTGTTTGGGTGTGTTGTTAGTGTGTCCCGCTGTGTGTTGATCAGGGAGGTTCTTGCACAGGGGTTTGTGTTTGGGTGTGTTGTTAGTGTGTCCCGCTGTGTGTTGATCAGGGAGGTTCTTGCACAGGGGTTTGTGTTTGGGTGTGTTGTTAGTGTGTCCCGCTGTGTGTTGATCAGGGAGGTTCTTGCACAGGGGTTTGTGTTTGGGTGTGTTGTTAGTGTGTCCCGCTGTGTGTTGATCAGGGAGGTTCTTGCACAGGGGTTTGTGTTTGGGTGTGTTGTTAGTGTGTCCCGCTGTGTGTTGATCAGGGAGGTTCTTGCACAGGGGTTTGTGTTTGGGTGTGTTGTTAGTGTGTCCCGCTGTGTGTTGATCAGGGAGGTTCTTGCACAGGGGTTTGTGTTTGGGTGTGTTGTTAGTGTGTCCCGCTGTGTGTTGATCAGGGAGGTTCTAGCACAGGGGTTTGTGTTTGGGTGTGTTGTTAGTGTGTCCCGCTGTGTGTTGATCAGGGAGGTTCTAGCACAGGGGTTTGTGTTTGGGTGTGTTGTTAGTGTGTCCCGCTGTGTGTTGATCAGGGAGGTTCTAGCACAGGGGTTTGTGTTTGGGTGTGTTGTTAGTGTGTCCCGCTGTGTGTTGATCAGGGAGGTTCTTGCACAGGGGTTTGTGTTTGGGTGTGTTGTTAGTGTGTCCCGCTGTGTGTTGATCAGGGAGGTTCTAGCACAGGGGTTTGTGTTTGGGTGTGTTGTTAGTGTGTCCCGCTGTGTGTTGATCAGGGAGGTTCTTGCACAGGGGTTTGTGTTTGGGTGTGTTGTTAGTGTGTCCCGCTGTGTGTTGATCAGGGAGGTTCTAGCACAGGGGTTTGTGTTTGGGTGTGTTGTTAGTGTGTCCCGCTGTGTGTTGATCAGGGAGGTTCTAGCACAGGGGTTTGTGTTTGGGTGTGTTGTTAGTGTGTCCCGCTGTGTGTTGATCAGGGAGGTTCTTGCACAGGGGTTTGTGTTTGGGTGTGTTGTTAGTGTGTCCCGCTGTGTGTTGATCAGGGAGGTTGCACAGGGGTTTGTGTTTGGGTGTGTTGTTAGTGTGTCCCGCTGTGTGTCGATCAGGGAGGTTCACAGGGGTTTGTGTTTGGGTGTGTTGTTAGTGTGTCCCGCTGTGTATCAGGGAGGTTCTACACAGTTGTGCCCGCTGTGTGTCGATCAGGGAGGTTCTAGCACAGGGGTTTGTGTTTGGGTGTGTTGTTAGTGTGTCATCAGGGAGGTTCTAGCACAGGGGTTTGTGTTTGGGTGTGTTGTTAGTGTGTCCCGCTGTGTGTTGATCAGGGAGGTTCTAGCACAGGGGTTTGTGGGTGACGGGTAGGAGGCTACACAGTCAGGTGAATAAATGCAGAAATGAGTTTCACATGTTAATGAGGACCTTGACAGAGCCAGAGACAAGGACACAGTTGGTTTTGTTCTCCCTTCTCCTGCCATTCCTGCTGTATCCCCCCCGTCTGCTCATTCAGGTTTACAGTGTCTGATTGCCCACGCACAACATGCACTCAGCTTTGCGTACATTAAGAGGAGATTGAAGGCTGCATTAGAATTGGAAAAACTGGCAGATTGATGCATGCATACATGCGTGTGTGTGTGTGTGTTTGTATGTGTGTGTGTGTGTGTGTGTGAGGGGGCGGCTTTTGTCCTCAGATGTGCTTCTGTAAAGAATATTTTTTATCTCCTACATGAAATATTTTTAGATTTTCTGCGGTGTTCTGTTGCTTTGCAGCTGTGCTTTAATTTTGCCTTGTGAATAGTTTGCTCATCTCATCTGAGCTGTTCTGCTGGTCTTTATGAAGAATGAAAGCGTTGTTGTATGAACGCAAGGTGTGTCCACATCTGCCCAGGTTTCTCCACTTGTAGTGACTTGTTCTGAACAAAAACAATCATCAAGTGGTATCAAGGCCAATACAGGTCACAAGCTATCCTGTGTGTCTGTCTGTCTGTCTGTCTGTGTGTGTGTGTGTGTGTCTGTCTGTCTGTGTGTGTGTGTGTGTGTGTCTGTCTGTCTGTGTGTCTGTCTGTCTGTGTGTGTGTGTGTGTGTGTGTGTGTGTGCGTCTGTCTGTCTGTCTGTGCGTGTGTGTGTGTAACAAGTGTGTGCAAACTTAAAAAAATTATAAAAACAGTACTGTTCGAAAGTTGGTGTCATTAAGATTTGTTTTTTTTATTAATACTTTTATTTAGCAATCATGCATTAAATTGATCAAAAATGACTATTTTCTTGTATAATATTAAATATTTATTTGCAGAAATTTTTTTTAAAAACTTTTTATTCATTAAAGAATCCTGAAAAAAGTTTCCACAAAAATGAACCGTTTTCAACATTGACAAATTTATTATTCTTGAGCATCAAATCTGCATATTAAAACGATTTCTGTAGGCTCATGTGTCACTGAAGATTGGAGTAACAACTGCTGAAAATTCAGCTTTGCCGTGACCGGAATCAATCACATTGTAAAAAAAAAAAAAAAACGTAGTTATTTTAAATTATAGTAATATTTTGCAATATGTGTTACTGTATTCTTGATAAAAAAAATGCAGCCTTTCATAAAATTTGACTGACTCCATGGCTCCACTCCATGGCTACTTTTTAACCATTGTGTGTGTGTGTGTGTGTGTGTGTGTGTGTGTATGCAAATGCACACACACACACACACACACACAAATATGCCAAAAATCATATTCCAGTTTAGGAATAGGTTGGTATATTATCAATTTGCAATATACCGGTAAAAGTTCTCCCCATGATAAGAATGTCTTCCCGCGATAATAACGATAAAATCAATTTGTTGATACTGAAAGTAAACTTGCATTTTTATTCCACTTTAGTTTGTCTACATTAAACAGTTTAAAACTCTAGTAAACTACATTGAGACATGAAAGGATTGTGAAAACTCTTCACGTGTTTTTGTGCTCCTGCATGAGCGGCGGAGCGCCACTGAACATCTGAACAAACTCTCAATATGACATGCACTTTGATGGCTTTTGTTTATCAAGATATAAACAAATGTGCTTGTTCAAGCGCGTCTTTACAGCAACAGCAGCATTTCTTGTCAAATGTCATTCTAAGTTACCCACCACAGTGGGTGGTATATTAGCAAAAATACTGGCAACTACTCAAAACATGCCTATATTTGGCTGGGGCCTGTACCATGATTGTAGATGAACAAATTCAGAGTTATATGGAGAAGTTTTGAGTTGACACAACCAAACCATTTCAAACTGGCTTTGTTGGTACCATGAAGCTGATTATCAACTTTCTCTGTCAACTCAGGCTTGATCCTGTATTAATGGAGCGCGTGCACATGAATGTGTGACATCATCGGCGAACAGCCAATCACAACACAGAGCTCACGAGAGAGCCAGCGAGATTCAAAACTCGTTTGTTAAAGGTTAAGAGAAGTAAAGAATATGAGTCATTTAAACACATTTCCACTGAAGTACTTGTCCATGAAAGAGGACAAATAAAGGGCATTATCTTGCTCTATCTGTGCAGCAATGAGTGAGTCTTGTGAAGTTACTTTATATAGTGATAGAGACTCGAACATGTAAGGTCACATGTAGCCATTTTTAAAGTGTTATCTAGGGCCTTATGAAATCAGTTTAATTTTTTCCCAAATTCAGTTTATTTTCCCCCCAAAATCAGGTTTATTTTTTTTCCCAAATTCAGTTTTATTTTCCCAATTCCAAAAAGAAATTTTTGTTATTAAAAAAAATAATTCCCCAAATTCAGTTAAATTTTTTCCCCATTTTTTTTTCCCCAAATTCAGTTTATTTTTTTCCCAAATTCAGTTTATTTTTTCCCCAAATTCAGTTAATTTTTTTCCCCAAAGTCAGTTTTTTTTCAGTTTTAATTTGAAACTGTCACATTCCCCCCCCCCCCCCCCCCCCCCCCCCCTGTGGGAAATGTGACAGTAATATTGCGGCTTAATATTAACAGATACTGGTCCATATCATGATAGGATTTAAGTGGAATGACCTACTTTTGATTAATTCATCCAAACAATACACCGCGAGCGCCACGCGTGAACAACATCTCTGTATATATTAATTTTCAGAACTTTATAATAATCTTTAAACTAAAAGCTTGTGTGTAATGGAGTAATAATAATATAAATCATATTATAATTATATAAATCATATGAGTAATTATCATTAAAGTCACTACATGAGTAGGTAGATAAACATTTTACCGCTTCATTTCAGTAAAACCAGCGACGCAGCAAACACGGACGGAATCGTATCATAAACACAGAAATGCAAACGTCATTCCACTTAAAACGTTCATTATATGTAAATATTAAGCGTCAATTTAAATATGCAACCTGTGTGAATGAATGAACTTTTGTTTACAAAATGAAGCGCATGTGAAAAGTCCTGTTTAGATATAATAATGAACATTGTGATTGGATTTAAGTGAAATGACCAGAAATATATTAGGCTGCTATTTAGTAGAATATATTTGATACTACTAGAAATATATTAGGCTACTATTTAGTAGAATATATTTGATACTACTACTACTGTTTAAAAAATAAACACAACTTTATTTTCTAATAAATAATCACACTATATTTCTTCCATGATTTAATTTTAATAGTAAATTCCCTTTATTTACCAAAAAATAAGTGACATTAAATTTGAGTGAAACTTGTTTACCGTTTTCCATACTTTTTATTACTTGTGGAAAAACTTGAAACACAATATTAAATGAGCATAAAGAATGGTATTGATTTTTGTACATGTTATTGTTGTTTGACTTTATTAATAAATATAGTGTTTATTTTAATTAGCATGTTTTTGTGTTTTGCATTGGTACCGAGAACCGTGGGTTTTCACTGGTATCGGTACCGAATACTGAAATGTTGGTACCGTGACATCACTAACTGGGGGAGTGACTTTATTTTCGTGTCACTTTGCTCACATCTGATTGGTCCAATTCCAGTTTGAGATCTCGAACTCAGAACATAAGCTGCCCCGGCGGGGTTAACCGTGGAGTGTAGGTTACTATGTTAATGAACACCGCTAAAAGCCAAGCCAAGCCACTTTCATGGTACCTAAAACCCAGGATTGGTGCAAACTAAACCGAAACGTACCTGGCTAGCAGCTAAACCGGCTTCATGGTACCGGCCCCTGGTGCTGAGTGTTAGTTTAATACGCTAGCGTACAGATTGTATTATGTTCGTCAGTTAGTTATACACTGAACGGTTAGATCTTAATATATTATTTCCTCCCTAATGATTTTCATTCTTAATGCAATAACAGCAGATGTTGAATCAAAACAATGTTGAACCAGGGCAGAGTACTTCAGGGAAGTAGTTAGATTTGTATTTTGTGACAACAGTATAACGTCATAAAAGCCCTTAAAACGTCCGACTCCCTGATCAGTGCCCTGACTACTGAACAAGGGAGCTAAATGAGACGCTCCCTTAGACAAGTTTAATCTCGTATTACAATGACTTTAATCTCAAGATGGTTGTATTGTTTTTAATATCGCTTGGGCCTAATCCTCTTCCCTACAAACCTTAATAGAAAACTTAGTCTAATATCTAAACAACATTGTGTTTGTTTGTAAAACATCTTAATATTCAGGAACGCTGTTGAATAAACTCCAGCCCTCAACACTAGACACACAAACCTCAACAAGATGAGCTCTTTACATCACAGTACAACAAATAACTGACAAAACCACAACAAAACACTGTAAATGAAGTCAGCAAACAGCCAAACAACAACGATCCTATAACAGTAACTGCATCATGTATTAATGCTGCAATGCATGCTGGGAACTCACAATGTGAAATTCTTTGTTCAGACAACTGTGTTTGATTAGTTGGCACAACATTTAGGGTAATTTTCTTGGTCTGGCAAGAGTGTTTATAAATGTGGTTTCAAGAAAATAAACATTTTTTTTAGTATTTGAGCCCCAAAAGGTTTCGTAAACTGGAAAATGTTTAACATTGTTGGCAGACCAAAAGCCAAATTACGGATGCTTGTCAGCGCACGACAGCATCGACACAACTCACCATTGTTTACGAAGAACATGTCATTCGCAGAGGAAGGCCTGTTTTTGACAGGCGCGGACATGTGAGAGATGCGTTTGTAACTTAAATGACATTTGTTTTCGTGGGTTCATGATTGTAAACGGCGCTAAATCTTTCTTGCTCATTCTCTCTGTTGGCGGTTTTTGTTCATCAGATAAGATGCTAAAGGTAGTACGATTTCTGTATCTCTGATATGTGATATAGTTCTGTCACAAGAGACATTAAATGGTTGAAGCATACAACAGTATTGTATTTAACCTAGTTCTCTTCAGGTCTGTTGGCTAGGAGAAGTGTGTGTATGGGTTTGGTTTCCTTTCTTCGAGTCCCACCCTTGAGTATGTATGTGTGTGGACCTGAGTCAGAGGAAAATGAACCCAATAAATCACACTGTCCTCTCTCCTCCCTGCCTGGACCTGCTTTCTTACACACACACACACACACACACACACACACACACACACTCACACACACACACACACCACACTCACACACACACACTCCTATGCGCACTGACCTTTATTCTCCCAGCCTAAATCTGCCATTTCTTAATTCTTTCTGCAGCCAGTCAAGAACACCATATAAACACCTACTGCCACGATAGCCTATTGGATTGATACGGTCACATGATCAGAACCGTAGTAGCAGTCTTTGTTTGTACTGTTGCACAACATCTGTATAGCTCTATACATTCAGCTCCTCTTGAGCAGAACCTTTTGCACACATCTGTCTCCTTGCATTCACATGCACGTGTTTGTTTGTGCACTGTGTGTGTGTGTGGTGTATGATGCATACTGCGTCGTGGGTGGGTCTCTCTCAGACACACTGAAAGATTAATGGTGCTCCAGAAGCAAATGTCAGATGGTGTGGCTTAGAATAAGCATCAACACATGCTTTTGTGCCCACACCCTGACAGTAAACCCACCTCTAGCCCCACACATCCACTGAGATCATGCCCACTGCAGCCTTTGATCCTCCAAACTTTCAGACACTGGGTTTTGTGTCCGTAAGATCTTTTGGGGGCTTTTTGATGCCCACTTATCGACCGACTGCAGGGAGCTTTAAAAACGCCTTAAAACCCCTATTGAGTGAAAGCACGTTTTGTTATAATTTTTTTCTAAAGGAATTTTGGGTGTGAATTACCTTTGAGCATAATTTGTAACATTTATGCACTACGGGTCAAAAGTGTGGAATAATAAAAATTTTAACGTTTTTGAAAGATGGTTGAGTTTACTCAAGCACTGTATTTATTTGATACACATTACTGACAATAATTGATCCTTTGAAAAAAATATATTGATTGAGCTAATATTAAATAAGCATTTTAAGGATGATTTCTGAAGATCATGTGACACAAGACTGCAGTAATGATGCTGAAAATTCAGCTTTGATCACAGAAATAAATGACATTTCAAATTGTATTAATAGAAGAAAGTTATATTGTTTTAAGCTGTAACGATATTTGACAATATTACTTATTTTACTGTGTTTGAGCATGCAAATCAAAAACATAAAAAAAATGTTATTCTAAAATGTTGACTGGTAATGCATGCTGATTTTTTCCTTTTCTTCCTGAACCAAAATGCAAAAGTCGATCTATTTTCTTCAGGCTTTGCTAAATCTGTGAATAAATCGTGTCCTCAGCTCGGAATTTAACGAAGCAGACCTGAATACAGTTCATAAAGGGCAATTAATGAATCCAAACTGTCCTCGGTTACTCAATATTCAGAGCTCTGTAGTTTCACCATATTATTTGGATCTGTTTAGTCAATAACTCTGTCTTCTTTGCTCTTTATCTCTGTTTTTCTCTCTCAGTCTGTGGCAGAGCCCATACCCATCTGTAGTTTCTGTTTGGGGACGAAGGAACAGAACCGCGACAAGAAACCCGAAGAGCTCATCTCCTGTGCAGACTGTGGGAACAGCGGTAAGGACGTGGTTTATTCATTTATATAAGATGTCACAGAACTTACTAAGCATGTTTTAAGTCATGAATATTGGCCCAAATCATGTTCCCAGCATGCCCTTAAAGTAGACATGTTTTTAATTCAGTTTGATCATGTTTTAAGGTCATAAGGTGTACAGCAATACACAATAAAGCACTATATAAGTGCATCATTCATTCATAAGAATGTAGTAAACTGTACAACAGAAGTCTTTAAAGTCAAGATGCTGATGTATTCTTCTGGCTCTGAGCAGTTCGCAAACCATGAATACTGCGCATTATTACTTATGATCTACTGTTATTGAATTATGACTCTATTTACTCATCTTATAATATGTCGTAGATGGATGTTGGAGTGCATATTTTTGTCCTAATCTTTTTGAAATGAGCAGCTGGAAGAAGTAAAGTACAGACATTAAAAATAAGAGTCCCAGTGCTTATTGGGCTTGTTTATAATTAAAAGTCCCACATTATAATATGTGTCCCTGGAGCACAAAACCAGTCTTAAGTCGCTGGGGTATATTTGTAGCAATAGCCAAAAATACATTGCAAGGGTCAAAATTATACATTTTATTTTATGCCAAAAATCATTAAGGATATTAAGATCATGTTCCATTAAAATATTTTGGAAATTTCTTATCGTAAATATATCAAAACTTAATTATTGATTAGTAATATGTATTGCTAAGAACTTCATTTGAACAACTTTAAAGATGATTTTCTCAATATTTAGATTTTTTTGCACCCTCAGATTCCAGATTTACAAATATTGTCCGATCATAACAAACCATACATCAATGGAAAGATTATTTATTCAGCTTTCAGATGATGTATACATCTCTATTTCTAAAAATTGACACTTAAGACTGGTTTTGTGCTCCAGGGTCACACATCTTTCTGGTTGTTATTGGTATTCTGGTTACACGATAAACTGTACGTGGCATTTAACGCAGTGTAATCTCTTGAAGCCGTTCTGTTATAGGAAGGAAAAACTTAACCAACATATTTCCCGATTTTGTCACAATCAGTTGTTTGCTTTTATTTAAACTCAGTGTTGTTGAATCAACACAATCTAATATTGTTTGGCCTCTAATTTGTATGTATTGACATTGGTACGTAAACCGATTTCAGTGCACACGTATGTATATGTTTAAGTGAAACGGTTGGAAATGCATGAACTATTATGGGTTTGTTCTGAATAGTGTTTATTTTATTTGTGAAGGTCTTAATTTCGATTGTACAGACTCTGCCGATGCGCTGGAAGTGGCTGTAAATTAAGAGTAGAGCGGTTGTTTGATTACAGAGTGGAGCTGCACGGTCTTCTCATCGGGAGGAGGCTCTGTTCTAGTTGTTTAAGTCTGTCTCGCTGTGTTTTCTCAGGACACCCGTCCTGTCTGAAGTTCTCTCCAGAGCTCACAGCACGGGTCAAAGCTCTGTGGTGGCAGTGCATCGAGTGCAAAACCTGCAGCAGCTGCCAGGACCAAGGGAAAAATGCAGTAGGTTTTTCTTCTTCTATGGCCTGTCTTATTGTTGCTGCCAGATCATGTTCATTTAGGCTGTGTCCTCATTTACACTAACGTTTACATTTTTAGGGTTGGTTTTTAAAATAAGTCTCTTATGCTGACCAAACTGCATTTATTTGATCAAAAATACAGTAAAACAAGTTGTATTTGGTGACCGTTTGTATGTATATGTCTGTTATGTTTATAAGTTGATATTAGGAATGTTATCTTGTTCTGTATCTGTTTGGAAACAAATGTAGATTTTTTTATTTTTATTTTTATTTTTTTTTATATACAGTAAAAAAGTCATATTTTAAAGTATAACTAGAATAAAAAATAACGGTTTTATTTACTATATTTCAAAATTATATATTTTTCTTGTGAAGGCATAGCCTATCACACATCTCGTACTAATATGATTTACTTCTGAAGAAACATTTCTTATTATTAATTTTGAAAACTGTTTTGTTGTCTTAATATTAGTGGAAACTTTTTTTTATGTATTGAAAATTCAGAACAACAGCATTTATATGAAATATAAATCTTTTTGTAACAACGCAAGTCTTACCTGGAACTTTTGATCAATTTAAAGCATCTTTGCTGAATAAAAGTATTAATTTCTTTCAAAAAAATATCATTCTGGACATTTGAAGGGTAGAGCATATGCTTACATTATGCACTTAAATTTACATTTAGCCATTTAGCAGATGCTTTTATCCAAAGTGACTTACAAACGAGGACAATGAAAGCAATCAAAACCAACAAAAGAGCGATAATATGCAAGTGATGTAGTTTGCATAATGCAGTACACATAGCATTTTAATTAGGCCATTTAATAAATAAAAAGATTAGAATGTAGATAGCGAGTGTTAGTTTTTTTTAATTAAAGGTAACAAGCAGTTAGTAAATAAATAGAGTGCAAGTCTAAAAGGGACGAGTGTTTTTTATTTTCTCTTCACATATGTACTGAATATGGGGACATACTTTTCAGTGTGTAGTACAATAGTGGGTCAATGGGGACATACTACCATGTCCTAATGTCTCCTGATACCACAGATGTTTAGTTTTGTTAAAAAAATATATTTTAATTTAGTATTACTTAACTTTAGCCCTGCAATCCTTATCACATTGCTGCTCTATGTACAATACCATGAACAACCCGTCTGCACATCCCTCTTATTCACATTACTATTTATTAAGTCCCAGTACACTGTTTTTCTTTTTTTGTACATCTTATTGTTTTTGTACATCTTATTGTTTTTTGCACATCTTATTGTTTTTTGCACATCTTATTGTTTTGCACTTTTTTTTATTTCATTGCGTATTTTACTCTTATTTCTCATTTTCTTACCATATGTATGCCCTTGTGTTATGTTACTTTATATAATTTGTATTCTTATTATTTTGCACTGTCCACTGAGCGGACCTGATTCGATTTCATTTCACTTCTAATTATACCCTGTATAACTATTATGTGACAAATAAAGAAACCTTGAACCACTTCTCTTCAATTGAGAAAAACAACTCCATAAAGAGCCGTCACAATCTCCTTTAGTGATCAAAATACATAATTAGTGTCCTTGACTCTTGTTGTCTGTGTGTGTTTGTATTGTACAGGACAACATGTTGTTCTGCGACTCCTGTGACCGAGGTTTCCACATGGAGTGCTGTGACCCCCCACTGATGCGGATGCCAAAAGGTGTGTGTCCACACACTCGAATGCATGCTTGTTCTACGTCGTGTAATCCATGCATTTGTCTCTAGGCACACTCTATTGACCGTGTATTGTGCTGATGTGTTCATTTACACACACATTAGTTTCTCTGTAATTATAGTTATGAGTAAGGATTATTGATTGCTGTTCTGCAGGCATGTGGATCTGTCAGATCTGTCGACCAAGAAAAAAGGGAAGAAAGCTCTTACATGAAAAAGCAGCACAAATCAAGCGGCGATATAAAGCACCACTCGGGCGGCCGAAGGGCAGGTATTAAAAACTGTTTGATTCTGTTTACAACCACATGTGTGTCCCTGGAGCTCATACGCAGTGCAGGTGTATTTGTAGTTATAGCCAACAATACATTGTATGGCTCAAAATTATACATTTTTCTTTTATGCCAAAAATCATTAGGATATTAAGATCTTGTTTCATGAAGATATTTTGTACGTTTCCTTCCTCAAATATATCAAAACTTAATTTTTGATTATTAATATGCATTGCTAAGAACTTAATTTGAACAACTTTAAAGATGATTTTCTCAATATTTAGATTTTTTTTGCACCCTCGGATTCCAGATTTTCAAATATTGTCATATCATAACAAACCATACATTAATGGAAATATTATTTGTGATGCAATCTAGGATACCACACCGCATGGTGAAATTTGACCTATTATAGGTTTTGATACCGTATAAAACCTAGGTTCATGCCATTTCCAAAACTGTATTTTTATTTAGCCTGAACGTAACAAAAGTTATGGCTATCTGAAGTTGGTACGATACTATGATATTCATAAAAACTGGTTTAAAGAGAGACAACGAAAATAAAAGCACAACAGTCAAGTATCACAAGTAAAAGTCACTTGTGTGAGTCACCACAAGTCCTCTTGTCCTCAGACCGGGCCGTCCCTTTAAGAAGCTTCGAGGTGGTGGGCGTGGCAGAAGAAGGCGTGGTGCTGGAGGCGTTGACCAATGCTCACAAGGCTCCTCCTCCCCACACTCCTCCTCCAGCTCCTCGTGCGAAGGCTATCCCGGCGACGATCGCATGCTGTTCTCTCTCAGAGAAGACGATTCTGCACATGGTGGCCTGCGCTTTAACAAGAAAACAAAGGGTCTGATCGACGCCCTCAGCAAGTTCTTCACGCCATCCCCGGACGGACGGAAAGCCCGCGCTGAAGTGGTCGACTATTCCCAGCAATACCGTATACGCAAGAAGAGCCACCGCAAGGGCGAGCACGATGACCGGACAGAAGGTGAGGCGGGGCAAGAACTAAACCTAAACTGTTTAGCTTTCCACATCTGTATTCGGTGATCCGTGCTTGCGTGATAAGGACGATAACTGCGCTGAGAAACGGGCATTTCTTCCAAAAATGTCTCGTGTGTATGTGGAGAGATTAAATCTGTGCTTTACAAACAAAAGTAACACTTTCATAAATTACTGTTCACAAACTTGAAGTTTGTAAGATTTTTATTTTCTTCTCTTGTGCTAGCAGTCTCTAATGCTCACTGAGGCTGCATTTATTTGATCGAAATGCAGTAAAAATTGTAATATTTAATATATATATTTTTTTTTAATTGAATTTAGTCTCGTGATGGAAAGCTGAAATGTATTTATAATTTTTTTTATGATCCTTCAGAAATAAATCTGATGCTGAGGCTAATTTGGTGCTCAGGAAACTTTTTTTTATCAATTATGAAAGCAGCTGTGCTGCTTAATATTTTTTGTGAAAATAATACGTTTTTCAGGATTTTTCAGAAAGTTCAAAAGGACAGCATTTATTTGAAATGGAAAATATTTTATGGTAACGATTTATTTTCTTCTTCTTTCTTCTTTCTTTTTTTCTTATATAGGCTTTTTGTGTATTGTTGTACCCCAAAGCGCTTTACAATCATGTTCTCTCCTCACCACACCAGTGTGCACTCCACTTGGATGATGCGACGGCTGCCACAGGACAACGGCGCCAGTGCGCTACCACACACCAGCTACAGGTAAGGAGAGAGAGTCAAGAGCCAATAAGTGTATGGGGATTATGGAGGCATAACAAGGGCCAGTTGGGAATTTGGCAGGACACCGGGGTTACACCCTACTCTTTACGAGAAGTGCCATGGGATTTTTAATGACCACAGAGAGTAGGACCTCGGTTTAACGTCTCATCCGAAAGACGGGTGCCCTAATTGTTACACATGCACTTACTATTATAATAACAATAAAATATGCATAATTTCATTCAAGTAATCCTAACCATATGTGACCCTCTCTGTGAAAACCCAGCTAAAGTCATTTTTTTTAGATTAGCTATTTTCTGCTTTAAATTATCTTTCATTTGGTAAAGAACATTCTGTGAAATATATTCTTGGAGTCTTTAATATTGACTGAGTAAGGCCACGTCAAAGATTGAAATCATAGTGAAATTAATGCTTGTAATCAAACTTTGATGCTCGTTAGCCTGGTTATTACAGAGAGGGTCACATATAGTAGGTACATGTAGTTAATTAATATTACTCAGTACTTAAATGTATAATTACACTGCAACAAGGACACCTTAAAAGAAAGTGTAACGTCTTTTATAATATCATAAATGGCTTTACTGACATTTGAAGAAAGATTAAATGGAAACTTGTCACACTGTGTCTGGGTAGGAAATAAAAAGTGCTAATTAAATCTGAATGTGGTCTCCTTTATTAGTGCTTTTGCTCTGTAGCTTCATGTTTGTGCTCTCACTCACTCGTTGTAACTGTCTTGGTGTTTTTCTGAATCACAGACAATCAGGAGTGTGGAGATAACTGGCGCGAGGACGAAGATAAACTGCCAGGACTCGAGAACCTAACGGAGACAGACCTGGAGCTCTTTAGGCACATTCAGGAGCTGGCACTACAGGTACAGAACGGGTCGTTGTGCCACACAAATACCAATTACTTTGCTTTTGATAATCAATCCTTTGATAAAAGAATACCTTTTTTCATTTGCTGAGAAACCTGCTCCTTTACAGGCTGTGTGTGTGTGTGTGTGTGTGTGTGTGAGAGAGAGAAAGAGAGTGTGTGTGTGTGTGAGAGAGAAAGAGAGTGTGTGCGTGTGTGTGTGTGTGTGTGAGAGACACTTTAAGTTTGTAAAGTCACACAGAACTGAATGACACTGTCATAAAAGTCCAATATAATAAATGCATTGACAACATAAAAATTCAGCGTTAAATATTTGTGACCCTGGAGCACAAAACCAGTCTGAAGTCGCTGGAGTATATTTATAGCAGTAGCCAACAATATATTGTATGGGTCAAAATTATACATTTTTCTTTTTATGGCAAATATTATGTGGATATTAAGTAAATATCATGTTCCATGAAGATATTTAGTAAATTTATTATCGTAAAAATATATTAACTAAATTTTTGATTATTAATATGCATTGCTAAGAACTTCATTTGAACAACTTTAAAGATGATTTTCTCAATATTTAGATTTTTTTGCATCCTCAGATTCCAGATTTACAAATATTGTCCAAACCATACATCAATGAAAAGATTATTTCACCGCTTTCAGATGATGCATAAATCTCAATTCTGAAAAATTGACACTTAAGACTGGTTTTGTGCTCCGGGTCACATTTAATTAAACGCATGCTAATGTGTAAACTTCGACGGCTTTTAATATAAACCAAGTGAATGCTTCTTGTGGATAAAGCGTATGCTTGATGGTAGTGGTGCCTGTTGTTTGTTTGCACTCACTGATTCTCTTTTGCTGTATTAGCAGAGACTTGGATGCTGTGAAGGCCTTTATCTCTGCAGAATGTAATGTGGGGGATTTGAGAGTTTCCATTATCTTGACAGCCGGTGCCTCTCTCAGTGATACACACACAAATGCACATGTGTAGACAGATTGGCTGAGGTGTGTGTGTGTGTGTGTGTGTGTGTGAAGGTCCCAGCAGAAGCAGCCAGTCTCTGATTGCCTGAGGCCATCAGTCGAAGAAAAACACTCACTAACCCAGAGAGAGACAATCATATTCGCACGCAGCATCAGACAGATCCAGCTTGCTTTTGTTTAGCAGCCAGAAAAGAAAGATAGCATGCTGCAGTCTGACCGTATTAACTGCCTCTGGGATGTTACACACACTGCAAAGTTTAGGGAGCGATAGCTGCATTTAAGTATGGGATTGAATCACCCTAAATTATTATTCTGTATGTGTACAGAAATATGAGTCATTCTTGTGATAGGCAACTTTAGGAATTCAAAAACGAGAGAGATGTGCAAAACCAGCTCCAAAATATTGTATTGTATATTGTTATTGCTGTTATTAAAATTACAACAAATACATCTTGTAGGCTATTCACTGATCATACACAAACTATTTATATTGATCCATGTGCAGCCTGGTTGCTAGCACTTGTTATATCAAGTATAGACCTGCTCAGAGATTGCAGTCATTATTTTTGAGCATGGAAATGCTACAATTCACAAACATTTATATTTTTAAAAACAACATGGCATGTTCTGCACAAGCCGTTTCACCTCGTGTGTGTGTGTGTGTGTGTGTGTGTGTGTGTGTGTGTGTGGTCACTACTGTGTGTCAGCAGGCTGGCAGATGCTCTGAATTTCCACTTGGGCTGCGGATAAGAGCTAATAATAATTCTGTATGCTTGTGAGAAACCGTTTGTGATTATTAGAACAAAAGGCGTATTTCTTGTGTGAAAGAGAGCAACTGTTTTCTTTGGTGCGTGGCGGGATGCTCTGGGAAAAAAGGCATAGTGGTCTAAAAGTCTCTAAATTTTAAACGTACCCACTTTATCTGTCTTAACTCCTTTTTTGTTGTACTTCGTCTCTTGTAGAAAGTCGGGGTGACTGGTCCACCGGATCCCCAAATGCGCTGCCCATCTGTTATAGAGTTTGGGAAGTATGAAATTCAGACGTGGTACTCTTCTCCGTATCCGCAGGAGTACAGCAGGTAACATACAGCATGTGTCGTGATCAGGGTGCGATTTGTGCAAAAAGCAGAGGGAGCGGGGGATGCTTTTATAAATAGAATTGAATATAGCCTAACCTAATGTAAGTGTAATCTGTGAACAACTCGCATCATAAATCCGTCTTTTTAGGCAACAGTCACGTCATGAAATGTTTTTAATACAACGGAAACTGTATTTAACGTGATCACAATTTGATAAAAACAACGTATAAATAATATAGAGAACAAAGAACAATATCAACAGAGCTCAGTTAAACATTGCGTTTCGAATTGCTCCAATCGGATCGTGAATCAGTTAGTTTGGGAGCAGACCGAGACGCATCTTTTTAGCTTGTTTTTTGCGCACAAAGGTTCGGACGGCAGCGTTCAAAACTTACTCAAATGAACCCAGCAATTGCACCAGAGTTCGTTTTAATCAAACCAAATATGACACGTGTGAACGCAGCTTTAATCTATTTGTGTTCATGATTATTAGTGCTAGACGGTCATATATTGGCCAGGTGTGACTGAATCCTATTTGGCCATTTAAAATTTCTCCAACTAATAGCCACGCCCACTTTTCTGATTGACAGAGTTGTTATTGATTGTGTCATGTCCTAAATCAGCTAGTAACCTTGGATGAAGCACATTTTATGACTTCCACTATATATATATATCTACTGTCGATGTAACATGGTAGTTTAACAGTGATGTAATTGGGGTCATGAAATGAAGAACTGAAGAATACTGTTTTTTTGTGTGTGTTTATATGCATTTTCAAGAGAGATGTGCTCGTGCACCTTTGATCTTAGGCTGTAAAAGCTGATGTGTGATTGTTTGGATGTGACAGGCTCCCTAAGCTCTACCTCTGTGAGTTCTGTCTGCGCTACATGAAGAGCCGCAGCATTCTCTACCAGCACATGCGAAAGTGCAACTGGTTTCACCCGCCTGCCAACGAGATCTACAGGAAGGACGACGTGTCCGTGTTCGAGGTGAGGAAAGAAATCTCCGCCCAGATAAAAACCACAAACGCATGCATACTCGTCTTTGTTTATACGCACTTGGCAGCACTCGTCGACACTCTAGTCATGCACACGCTAATGCGTGTTTTCATACGTTCTGAGCCAACAAAGGAAATCTCATTCACACTGATACACACACACACACTCCAACACTGGCTCAGGCAATAACATCCGCCCGCTTACCGCCCTCACACGGTGTGTAATGATGCCGCTCAGTGAGATAATAAATGTAGAACGGCAAGCTCTCGTTGTTTCAGAATCACTACATCTTGTGTGCTTCTATAAAAGGCCATTTAGGTGTAAACATGACATGTAGATCTGAATAGGTGTGGTCTAGACCTGATTTTACTGAGCTTACATGGATGTGTCTGGAGATTCACAATCATATGTGACCTGTGCTGGCAAAATGAGTCACAGTGAGCAAATTTAAAAGACCCTTCTAAATGATATATGTGACCCTGGAGCACTAAACCAGTCATAATGGTCAATTTTTCAAAATTGAGATTTATACAACATCTGAAAGCTGAATAAATAAGCTTTCCATTGATTCCATTCCATGCATTAATGTAAAGCTTATTTATTCAGCTTTCAGATCATGTATAAATCTCAATTTGGAAAAACGTATGACTGGTTTTGTGGTCCAGGGTCACATATGGCCTGAATATGATTGCCTTATAAATGTGAGTGCTGTACGTTCAAACTTATAGATGAATGGTTATAAGAAACAAATGAATGGTTTGCATTTATGACAAGCGATTACGATCTACTGTTGATAGATTATGGCAGTGTTTATATGTTGTAAGTGGTTGAAAGAGTGCATATTTTCTCGCCTGTTTTGAATGAGCAGGTGTGAGCATTAACAGATATTTACATTTATTCCTTAACTTGTCAATTGGTTAAAAAGTGTATGCTAAACGAATAAATCAAGCGATTTGTCTTAAAGAGGCAGTAGCATGAGAAGTGCTAGAAAATTTTATTTTTTTCAAATATATATAAAATAAAATCTTTATCCTTCCCTTTTCTAGCTTGTACTATTCTGGACTCAGACATTTCAAAATAAGAGTCTGGGTGTATTTTGGGCTTGCTTATATCACTGATATTTTGATTACACAATAATGTGTAATGAATCTGGCATTTAATTAGACGTAAACACATCTGGCTTCTCTCTGGGCCTTATTTCACACATCCAGCATACATGTTACTAGTATCGATACAATAATCTTTCCGTTTTACTTTCACTTTCATATTAGCGGCAATTCAAAGTCAATTGCTTGAATTCAATTCAAGAAACAAAAAACTGAACTTTTATTCACAAAACGAATAAAAATACACCATACTATATGCCTAATATAAAATAACAAATAACTTCCACAAGCTTCAGGTAAACAAAACTGAAGATCAGATCTGTGTAACCAAATAAATAAATGAATACAAAACGAATAAGAAAGCTTGGAGACACGGCACACTTGATGTAAAATAAAAAATACACCGTTTAAATAAATAAAAAATCAGCAAACACTGTGAACCAAATAAATAAGAAACGAATCTTAAAAAAAAAAAGACTTCCAATATCTCCTTTGATAAATTGCACAAGGCAACAAGCTTTTAAAAAGCAGAAATATTTGTAAAACGGTTGTTTTGAAACTCTCTCAGCTTCTTCTCACGTGATTAATTAAATCTAATCTGTGATGCGGCTGTCGTTCGGCACGCTGCATTGAGCAGTCGCGTTCAGTTTTTAATGTTACTGTCTGTTCTTTCACTAAACTTAATTATTTGTATTATTAAAAAATCTAAATGATGGTGGTGTCGCAGTGGACACGTTTCAGTACAGGTGTTGTGGCTTCACACCATTAAACACCGACTATCGCAGCACCCCTAATGTGATGCACCCATGTTTAACTCTCCTAACCTGAACCGATGCCTGTGTTCTGCTGCTGCGGGACCATAGCCTGTATGTTCCACGGTAATCAACACTACTGTGTTGTCGGGTGTGGTACTGCTTGCTTCTCGTTTGGCCAGTTGGTTGGAGAGGCTCAGGTTTCAGTCTGGTCCTGACTCCGCAGGAGACCTGTGGTGGCAGCACTGCTAAAACCTAACACTGTTGGCATTCAGCCCATTGGAAAAGCAGCAACCGTGCAATTTATCACAGCCTCTGCTCCTGTGGAGCGTGTTTCGTGCCAGTCTCTGCTGCACAACTTCTTTCACTTTTCTAGTATTTAGTTAATTGAGAGTCTTACAGACATTGCATTTTGCAAATATGAATTATTAATTGTTAGTGTTACAGTATCTGAATCCTAGCAATGTCACTTCACGTTGGCTACGTTTACATGCAACCAAATAATCCGTTTGTAATCAGATTGATCGAACTGAAAAGCCTTCTTGAAAACACCTAAACCGATCTGATTGAGCTCGAGCCGAACTAAGGTTTGACTGGATTGAAAGAGGTGGTTTATTCCTTTTCTAACACGATTGGGAGTGCATGTAAATGCTTGATTGGAATGAAAACCGAAGCTGAAATGACTCTGCATGTGCAATGATGTAGAAATTGCGAAATGACGTTAGTTGCACGGAAAGAGAGGTTCTTCCTTTTTAAATAAAGTGTATAAATGCGTGTCCTGTCATTATAATATGGATATTTCCGGTCCTTGATTCTGATTGGCTGAGACACTACACTACAAACCTACACCTTTGTTTACTTTGTGTGTTGCTCTGCAACCAACCATTGGTTCCACAACTGTTTCTGAGGAACTACATTGTTTGGTGGAAGAATACTGTTTTTATTAATATCATTACACATATTTGCTCTGTTTTACTTTCTGAAACCTTACTACGCATATGGAATAACCGGTTTATAATGAAGCAATTAGCCCCAAGAAGCCGTGGTTTACAGTGAATTTATAACAGCTAAAGGGCGTTGTTTCGTGTTGTCTAAAACCCCTTTAGCAGTTATAAAGTCACTGTAAACCACGGCTTCACTAGGGCTGTCACCGCGGTTGTGTAGTGCACGTGACGTCACACACTCTTTAACAAGCATAATACAAAGTTTTGTAAACAAGTGTAATAATAGTAACAGTTGCAAATTGTTTTATTTAGACTATAAATCTAATGCTAATTCTCAAATTACATCAAATGTCATACACAGCGTTTCCTTTTGATTGGCAGGTTTGAGTCTTGAGCCTTGATTAATCAGTTTCTTTGCATGCAATCGTGAAATGTAGCCTTTTTTAGTTGGCTATTCGTTGAGGGGGGAAAAAAAGATTTCGGGTTCGAGCTCTAAATTTGATTATGCCGCTCGGGTCGGGTCAGACGATCTCGGGTACGGACCGGGTTCGGGCTTCAGGTTTGAGCCCGTGCAGACCTCTAGTGTTAGAGACCCCTGCTCTCTATATGCATGTCAAAAAATGAATTCTGATTTGAAGCTTGTGACACACAAACACGCACAGTCTCTTTATTTAGCGTTCATGTAAACACTACATTCAGATTCATCAGTCGGAATAAATTCAGTCCGATTGAAGCAAAAGTAGTGCATGTAAACACAGCCGTCCTCGCTTGATCTCATCATGCCTGGTTAGGACACAGTAAGGCTGAAAACGTCTTTTCTACACTCCAGGTGGATGGAAATATCAGCACAATATACTGTCAGAATCTGTGCCTGCTGGCCAAGCTGTTTCTGGACCATAAGACGCTGTACTACGACGTGGAGCCCTTCCTCTTCTATGTGCTCACGCAGAACGACAGCAAGGGCTGCCATCTCGTCGGATACTTTTCAAAGGTGAGCTAAACCTTTTTTTGAGTTACTTGACAGTGTTGAGCAATTGGGGTTTGTTGTTAATGCTACTTTTCTTGCAATTTTTTACTGGTTTTGTGGCTTGCTCAGCAGTATATGCTTTTGATTGATTCCTTATGGGTTGATTATCTTTCTGGAAATGATGCTTAAAGTGAAAGAATGGAATATTTTGGGGGTGTATTGTGGATGCTGTTTAACCCTTTAACTGTCACAGCTTTGAACATAGACATTATAGTGCACTATCCAAACTTAAATGTGTATAAATCATGAACGAAAACAGCTTGTAACATGATTTTGATGTACTATTTCCATGGTAATGCAATGTCTGATATTAAAATGGGTTTCAAAGGAGGAACTTTGACTAAGTTTTCAAGTGTTTTATAATTTCTAAAGTGTGATTAAAAAAAAGGCAACTAAGGTCAGGACTCCTGTTATGATGTAGATTTTTCAGGTTCACTCTTGTCATAAATTAATCTATTCATTTTCCTGTTTCTTTTTACAAAAAAAGTGTTACTATATCTATTTAGGAGTCTTAGACCTGTCCAACGATATATAGTTTGTCATGATTAGGATTTAATTATAATATAGTGAAGTAAACTTAGTTAAGGGGTTAAATAACTAAGAACTATATTGACAGCTGTGTATGGTGTTCAGACAAATGCATTGTATGGCACATGGATGGAAGTGTATTTGTTACATTTGCTTGAATGTAACCCCCCCCCCCCCTCCTTTGATCCCCAGGAGAAGCATTGCCAACAAAAGTATAACGTCTCCTGCATTATGATTCTTCCACAATACCAGCGCAGGGGCTATGGGCGATTCCTCATTGACTTCAGTAAGCACTCTGCATTATCTTTCGGCTCTTTACTTAGTCTGTGCTCTTATTTATTCTTGTAAAGAAAATATTTGACTCTTTTCCAGTCTTAATTAAATTATTATTAATCTAGTTGCTAATAACATTTGTTGGATGTACTTTTTTTCCCTTTTTTTAAGTACTAATATGGGTTATTAATCTGTTAAGATACTATTTCATTTGTATGCCTCCTCCCCCACCCCTAGTCAAGTCACCTTTATTTATATAGCGCTTTTAACAATACATATTGTGTATTAGTATTGTTACAATGACACCAGAGCACACACGGTGACATTTCACACTCCCCGCTCACGTGGGTGTTCGCTCCCCCCGCTCCACACGCTCAAAGTCGGACCAGATCGCTCCGCTCAATTCCACTCCCCGCTCATCTACAATTTCATCCAGCTCTGAAATCACTCCACGCTCGCTCAAATTTAAAATTACTCTGCATGCCTAAGACCTGCCGTTTTCACACACAAAGCACACACACTGTCTGCGTGGTAGACGTGGACGTGACTCTGCTGACTCACTCACTCACTCACACTCACTCACTCACTCACACTCACTCTCTCACTCAGTCACTCACTCGCTCTCTCACTCTCTCTCACTCACTCTCTCACTCTCACACACTCACTCACACACACACACACACACACTCTCACTCACTCACTCACTCTCACACACACACACACAACACACACACTCGCTCACTCACTCTCACTCACTCTCTCACACACACACACACACACACTCACACTCTCTCACTCGCTCACTCACTCACTCTCTCTCTCACTCACTCTCACTCACTCACACTCACTCACTCACACACACACACTTCACTCACTCTCTCACTCACTCTCACTCACTCACTCACTCTCTCACTCACTCACACACTCTCTGACTCTCACTCTCTCACTCACTCTCACACTCTCTCACACACACACACACTCGCACGCAATCAGAATGCACTTGTAATGTTGGAGCCTGTCAGAATGCACTTGTAATGTTGCCTGTCAGTATATGTTTGTTTGTTCAAGTGATTAAATATTTGGCACATGTTAATATTGTCACTTTCTTTACATAGCCTGTTTTTGTTTTTTACTTGTATATGACTCTGGAGCACAAAACCAGTGTTAAGTCTCTGGGGTATGTTTGTAGCAATAGCCAAAAATAAATGTTATGGGTCAATTTAGATTTTTCTTTTATCCCAAAAATCATTAGGATATTAAGTAAAGATCATGTTCCGTGAAAATATTTAGTACATTTTCTACTGTAAATATATCAAAACTTAATTTTTGATTAGTAATATGCATTGCTCTGAACTTCATTTGAACAACTTTAAAGATGATTTTCTCAATATTTACATTTTTTTGCACCCTCAGATTCCAGATTTTCAAAATATTGTCCGATCATAACAAACCATACATCAATGGAAATATTATTTATTCAGCTTACTGATGATCTACAAATCTCAATTTAAAAAAACTGACCCTTATGACTGGTTTTGTGCTCCAGGGTCACATATGTTGTATGTTTGGTCCATGGGATTCTGTATTTGGCACATTGTCACATTCTTTACTTGCATAATAAAAAAAATATAAATATTTGAGAAGTGTACTCCTTCAGATAGTGTGATTAGACACCGAGGATAAACTGATGATTCTCTCTGCAGGTTACCTGCTGTCGAAGAGGGAAGGCCAGCCGGGCTCACCAGAGAAGCCGTTGTCAGACCTTGGCCGGCTGTCCTACATGGCTTATTGGCGTAGTGTGGTGCTGGAGTGCCTACATGAGATCAGAGATCGGCAGCTCACCATCCGCAAACTCAGCAAAGTCACCGGCATATGTCCTCAAGATATCACGGCCACTCTGCTTAATCTGAACATGCTGGAGCAGAGAGGAGACCGGTGAGAGAGATGCTCACACACTAGAACGGCTCACTTTCATTGATTAGTGCTAACACGCAATTAACACAAGGATGCACCATCAAAAGTGATCACTGCTTTTCCACCGAAATTACCTGGAACAATTTGTCCCAAGAACACACACACACACACACACACACACACACACACACACACACACACACACCTCTTGCTGTCATCGTGGTCTGAAAGTACAGAGAAGATTAGGCAAAGAGTCTGGTGACGTAGCTCTGCGCGCATTTCTCAATACAAAGTACTCGGACTTGCATCCTCGGTAGTTTAGACTTGAAGTTTCATTTTCAAATAGGTGCTATCTTTATAAATAAACCGCAGATTTGAGTTTTAAACGACTACATTCTCTCCTGAAATACTTTTAAAACTACAGTTCATGACACAAAAACAGTAATATTTAAAATATATACATAGGCGAATATGGTGGTTGAAAAACAATGCTGCGGCTGCTTGAGCTCAACCAATCAGCATAGCATGTTCAGCGCCTAAGTCCCGCCTCCGAAAGTTCCGGACCTTTGAAAAAGTACTACCTCGTGAGCAGGGACTTTCTGAGGGGCATTTCTTTTTACCCGGAACTGTATTTAGATCCGGAAACACACCCGAGTACCGACCCAAAGTCCCTAGTTCCTGGGGAAAGTTCCTGCGTTGGAAACGGGGCTTTTGTTGCACATGTTAAATGTACTTTACTTGTATTATAACAATAAATTATGCATAATTACATGCAAGTCACATTAAGCCAAACTCTAATCCTAACCATATAGTAAGTACATGACATTAGTCAGAAGTCAGAAAGAGATTTATAGCCAAGTATGTTTGCATATATAATTTGTTTTAATGTCACAAGCGTCCAGTACACAGACAACAACAACAAACTGATAATAGAAAATAAGATATGAATCAAATACACACATGCATTTTCAAAAAAACTGAAAATATTAATTGGAAAAAAATAGTTTGTACAGGTGTGGTATAGATAAAATACATTACTCAGTACTTAAATGTATGATTACACTGTAACAAGGACACCTTAAAATACAGTGTTATCGAGTTATATTACAAATAAGTACATTATATTTATCTAATAATCCTGAAAACAGTTTTTACAGTTTCCACAAAAGTATTAAGCAGCAGAACTGGTTTCAGTATTATTAATAAGAAATGTTTCTTGAGCAGCAAATTAGTATATTTGCTTTCTGAAGGATCATGTGACACTAAAGACTGGAGTAATGATGCTGAAAGTTCACGATATTCACACATATATTACAGTAGAAAACACTTATTTTAAATTGTAATATTTCTCCACATTACTCTTATTAATTGTTTATCAAAGGCATAAGAGACTTATTTCCAAAACCCTGGAGCACAAAACCAGTCTTTAGTGTCAATTTTTTATAAACTGAGATTTATGCATCATCTGAAAGCCTGATTAAATAATCTTTCCTTTGATGTATGGTTTGTTATGATAGAACAATATTTGTAAATCTGGAATCTGAGGGTGCAAAAAAATCTAAATATTGAGAAAATCATCTTTAAAGTTGTTTAAATGAAGTTCTTAGCAATGCATATTACTAATCAATAATTAAGTTTTGATATATTTATGATAGGAAATTTACTAAATATCTTCACGGAACATGATCTTAATATCCTAATGATTTTTGGCATAAAAGAAAAATGTATAATTTTGACCCATACAATGTATTGTTGGCTATTGCTATAAATATAGCTGTGCTGCTTATGACTGCTTTATGCTCCAGGGACACAACTCTTACTGACCCCAAACTTTTTAAATGACGTTGTATATTTGTTACATTTGTATCCGTCTGTAAAGTAGTTTCCTTTCTTGCTCTAGAGTGATTATCCTGCGACGAGAGAAACTGGTGGCGTCTCACATGACCCGACTCAAAGCCAAACCTCGGCTCCTTGAAGTTGATCCAGACTGCTTGCGCTGGACGCCGGTTATCGTCACCAACACGGTAGTATCTGAAGGAGAAGGGAATGAAGATGAGGAAGAGGAGGAGGAAGAAGATGAGGGACCTAAAGATGTAAGCATCTGGACTTTTTTTTCGCAAGATTAATCGTTAAAGGATCGATTCACCCATTCGGTCTTATCTCTAAAATGGAGCAAATGCATCTTTTGAAAGCTATTTTTGCTTCAAATAACATTTGTTGATTACATTGTTTAGTGACTGTTAAAAAAATGCATTTGCCATTGAATCATTCATTCAAGAGATTTGTTCAAAACTGCTGATTCATTCAGTAATGGACCAATAGAAGCGAGTCATTGAATTATTCATTTTTATTTTTCAAATGTAGCATTTTTTAATAGATTGAAGCAAATAGTATTTTGTCACCGCCTCTAGTAAATCACATGTTATTTTGCTTAGTTCAGAATCGTGGGAGAATCATGATCTCTATTTTTAAAAAATTTATAATATTGTGATTTATCAATTTGTCCAGAATTGTGTACCAGTACATACTGAAGCTGAACTTCTGTACTCTCTTCTATAGATCAAGCCCAGCCACAAGAGCTCCCCGCTCTCTTGGTATAAGAAAGGGGAACGGGAAAAGGAGGAAGAGAAAAAGAGCTTCCCAGCGCTCCCAAAAAAACAAATCTCTCCTCCGTCCTCTTCTGTTTGCAACAGTGTCCTCAGTCCTGAACGTTCTCCCCTTTTTCATACGGCTAATGGGGAGCGCAGGGGACCTGGCCGCCCTCCCAAAAACTGGTTATGGGGCATGGTGAAGGATGTACCACGTACAGGACCAGGTCGACCCCGTAAACTAAGGCCCCCGGAGGAGGAGGATGATGAGGATGAAGAGGAGGATGATGATGAGGAAGAGGATGAAAGAACTGGCATTAGTAAAGTGACAACATCACCGATGCTCTTGGCCTTAGAAAATGAGCCGGACTCCACATCCGCCGGTCTCTTGGAGGCGTCTAGGCACACCGCAGTTCCACAGTCACGCAACAGAGGGCGCCCTCCGCGGAAAAAGCGTGGCCCAAAACGCAGGCTTATCGAGGAGCCTGGGGATGACCTGCCATCGTTGCCCCACACCACAAGGCTGAGTGAACCCGCGCCAGCCTTCATCAGTGAGAGCAGTGAAGATGACGATGATGATGATGATGATGATGATGAAGAGTTAAGGAGTCGCTCACCACCAGTCCTCACCAAGCCCACATTAGGGCTTAAATGCAAGGTATGACACAAGTATGTTGAAGAGCTCACTTCGTTCAGTCGTCAGCTCATGATCCGGTGTTTTCCGCGTCTCCGAACAGCTCCGTTCTCAGTGAATGAATGCAGTCAAGTCGTTTATCGCACATGCTGTGAGTTTAGCGTGCGTCTGGGAATGCAAGGGCCACCTTTATTTTCATGGCAGATGATTACAGAATTACACTAGAGTTGTAGAGAGATGTGTTTCCACTGAAGCTGGAGTTTCCTTTCAATATAAATGCTTAAAGTGCAGCACGAATTACTGACCGCTAGCGGTTTAAATGCAGTCCAAATTCAAAATATCTCTTTAAATGTAGAAATTAGGAAATAAGTATTGTAATTTCCCTACTGTAGTGTAACGCAAAATATATATACCTATGAAATCTTAATTTTCATTTATTTTACAGTGCAATTGTTTTACAATATACGGCTATTACTGTCATAGGAATAACAATAACATAAAATGTGTATTATTATATTCTAATTTGTGTGGCTTCCTAAAACCCCAGTGAGATTGAGACATTATATCACAAATAAAAAGAGGGTTGAGTTCACGTTAAAGTTCAATAAGTGACTCTTTTTTCTGACTTTAAGTTTTCTTAGTTAAGAAATGAGATGGAGCTCTTAATTCTGAACTCTCAAAGTGCATTAGATGGAATAATTTCGCTTTAAAAATTAAAAAATATTGTTTTAATTAATTTAATTTAAATAAAATGTTAATTTAAAAAAAAATCTAAATTAATAAAAAAAATATATATAAATAAAATTTTAAGTTACATTATTCCCCCCCCCCCCCCCCCCCCCAAGTCTTTTTTGTAATAAATCAAGATAGATTTCATCAAGACATTATCGCATTGCGAGATTTTGGTCCCGTTACATCCCTAGTACGATTTTTCTAAGAGGCTAGAAAAACCTGGAAATAAAAATGTTGTGGCTTATTCTAGATCTGTCTTTGCTCTCCTCCTCTTGTAGTCTCAGAAGTCCTTACGCAAGAGGCGTGTGCGTCAGCGCAGCCATCCCCACAGCAGCGTCGTTACAGAGACCATCTCGGAGACAACCGAAGTGCTGGACGAGCCGTTTGTGGATTCAGATTCTGAACGACCCATGCCCAGACTAGAAGAAGAAACTCCATTTGGCAACCCTATCCGATGCTACGCAGCAGCCCGCAAACACATGGGACCTGTCCTGAAGAGCATCCACAGAGGCAATCTGACTGAATCGGAGGAAGACGGTTAGTACAACCTCACAATTAAAATCATATCGATACTTGAAGTCACGATTTTTTATTTTTAATCACTATTTTATCAAGTTATTTTGTGCACACTGGACGTCAAACGCACAGGTTTTTGATACAAAAACACACCTGTCTATATAGTATGGGTACTCCTGAATCAAGAAATCAGCGTTTCTTATTAACTTCCTAATAAATCAAAAATATTTTACCCTTCCCATTAGGGATGTGCCTGAATCCAAATACTGTGTTCGTAAAGGAAATTATGTGTATACGCAACCCATAAAGGGAATAATTCGTTAGTACTGTCAAATGAAGAATCGTGATTAATTTAATTCCACAAAAAATTAAAATTACGTAATGTGTACTGTATATTTATTATGTGTGTATATATAAAAACACACACATACATGTGTGTATATATGTCAGAATTTTTTATTTTTTTTAATAAAACATATTTATTTGTAATATAATTTATATGAATATATAGACATGTAAATATTTTCAAAACATACTGTATGTTTGTGTATTAATATATACATAATAATATACACAGAACACATGTATTATGCGATTAACATTTTTTATTTTGCATGCGATTTAATAGTGATTAATCGTTTTACAGCACTAGAATAAATATATTTCAATGCTTTCTCATACAATTATATCATTGGGTAATTATACTCTATATAAATTGCGGCCATCAAGGAGCCTG
Organism: Schizopygopsis malacanthus; assembly: GCA_027474115.1. Classification (NCBI taxonomy): domain Eukaryota; kingdom Metazoa; phylum Chordata; class Actinopteri; order Cypriniformes; family Cyprinidae; genus Schizopygopsis; species Schizopygopsis malacanthus. The sequence goes on along the minus strand of CM049869.1, from coordinate 1,291,251 downwards.
TACTAATATGCAGGGCATTGACATCGCTTTTGAATATGCACTGCCCTTTTACTTTCACATTCGAGATTCGCTGTGTATACTACGGAGCGGCAGTACTTACAACACATTTGATTTGATTCTGTAAATAATTCACCATCGTCCTCGGTCATCTCTCCTTACTCTGTTTATGTGCTAAGCAGGGATATGAACTGATTCAAGGAACGAAAAGAAAACCGTAAACGAACAGAATTTTGACAGGAACATAACCAGAAAAAAAGTTCTGAACTGAATCGAAAATTTGAAATGGCTATTAACCGGTTAATAACGTTATTTTATTATTCCATTTAATATTTAAATTTTGCAGTCAACCAAATGTAAGTAGTACGGCCTATGCAAATGTGATGTTGTCGCATCCAACAAGTGAAGAAAACATCATGTTGTTGTTATTATATTAACGAGAAAATAGATTTTTGACATTTTTGTAACAATGCAAATCACTAGAAGACTGAATTGCGATGCATATATGAATCTATTTTTTTTTCACCACTAACACCTAAGAATGCCTGCTATGGTTTTATAGGCGCAATCTTGAAAGTTTTGTGCGACGTTTGCTGCAATAGCATGATTTCAACAATTATTCTCTTCTGTTCAGATCCCACTCCGGTGCTGAAGCCGGTTGCTGTCCTGAGAAAACCTGAACCTTCAGAGGCCACACAGAGAACCGGGGCAACAGCTGAGATGCCTGATGTTCCAGTGAAAAGAAAGAAAGGCTGGCCTAAGGGCAAGAGTCGCAAGCCACTCCACTGGAAGAAGCATCCAGGCAGAAAGCCTGGTAGTGGAGCCGGTCAGACAGCGGACACCAGTCTAGCAGATCCATCCTCGGAGGACCCACCACCTCCAAAGATCAAAATGAAGCCTGGCCGGAAACCTCGCAGCTATTACCTGCAGCGTGCACAAGAGGAGGCGGCCAGACAGGAGTTTGAGCAAAGCCGATTAGCTCCGGAGCAGCTAGACAATTCAACACTGGAGGACAAAACCTGTAAAAGGACAGCCAGAGCCTTAACATCCGACCTCAGTCCGGAGAAACTGAAAGACTCAGAAGAGGACGACGATTTCCTTCAGGACTTCAGAGAGCCATCCAAACCCAAAAGGCGAGGTCGGCCTCCAAAAAATGACAACCTCGATCCCTCTGTACCCAAACCTCCTCCTGTGTCTGAGCCGGAAGAGGAAGATGAGGAGGAAGACCGCCCCTGGTCAGTTGAGAAGATCAGCCGTCCTCCTTCTCGTACCATGTCACAGTCTTCCAGCACCAGAGCCTCTCAGCCGAGAGCTGATGAAGATGAAGAACGGGATGATGAAGATTGCGATAACGGGGTTAATCGGAGAACAGCAGCAACACCCGGCTCAGGAAGCCGGCGCAGCGACGATCACGATGCCGACGACGAAGGAGATGGTCGTCTCGAAGAGAAAGGTGACAGTAGCAGTAAAAGAAGAAAGGGCCAAGACTCTGAAGATGATGTTGAGGAGCAAGAAGACGAAGAAGAGGAGGAACCATCATCACCTGCTCGCTCTCCCCCCGTGAAAGAAGAACCTCAGAGCAGTGAGGGTTTTTTAGACATGCAGACAAGCGTGGCAAGGGATCACGTCAGCAAACAAGAAGTTGAAGATGAGGAGGAGGATGCCGAGGAAGTGCAGGAGGTGAAGACGAGCTCTGCTGATACGGATGAACGCCGTCGACGAGAGCAGGAGGAATCTGACGCGGCCGCGGCGGCTGTACAGACTGTGACCGCAATCGCGGTGCCTTCTGAGCCAATAGACATGCATCCTTTACACGTCGAGGATAAGACCGTGCTCATGATCGAGGCTGAGCACTCACACCAGCATCCCGACTTCAAAGATGACCTGAGCCACCAGCAACACACGCATCACCACAGCAGCGAGCTGGATCTGGAAACCGTGCAAGCTGTACAGTCTCTGACGCAAGGCGAGGCCCAAGAGGAGGACGCAGAGACCCACGGAGCTTATCAGGATTGTGAAGAAACGCTAGCCGCTTGCCGGACTCTGCAGAGCTACAGTCACGGTGAGGCTGAGGAAGAAACGCTAGCTCTGGTGGAGGATTGCGGAGCCTCTCAGCACAGTCCCATGCCTAACCCACCCATGCCTACGTTACCGAACCAGTCTGTCCGTTCAGTCAGCAGCCCTGGGATGACTCCTGGTCGAATGGATCCTGGATCGGGAGTGCCTGGTCCTACAGGACCTGGAGCAAGCGGAGCATACACCCAAATAACTCCAGAGCATCCCAGCTCTCTATCCGCTCCCTCATTGCAAAACTTGGAGACCTCTCCTATGATGGACGTACCGTCAGTTTCTGATCATTCCCAACAAGTGGTAGACAGTGGATTTAGTGATTTGGGCAGCATTGAAAGCACTACGGAAAACTACGACAATCCGAGCAGCTACGACTCAACGATGGGCGGCAACGGAGGAGGGAGCGGAAGTAACGGAGGTGGCATGTCCACAGCGGCGGTAGCATCTTCCTCGTCTTCATCCTCAAGTTCAACCACACCTTCGTCGTCGTCTTCACAAGGCAGCAGCTGCTCCTTCATCTCCACGTCCTCCAGCACAGGAGTCGGCTCTCAACTCGCCATGGGCAGCTGTAGCCTAATCCAGCAAGCGGGTCCTGGACAAAACGTCGTCCCACAACCTCCTCCGCCTTCCTCTAGCACTCCGAGCTGCGGAATCAAATCTCCACAAGGCTGCGTCATCGAAAGACCGCCGAGTGCCAGCCAGCAACATCAACAGAAAAAAGTCTCTCAGACGACTCAACAACAACAACAACAACAACAAAACCCTCAACCGCAGCCTCCACCCTCCGCTCCTCCTCCGCCGCCTCAACAGCAATCGCTCTCGCAGTGCAGTATGGGAAACGGCTTCGCCTCCACACCCATGATCATGGAGATTCCCGAGAGCGCGGGCAGCGCCGGAGGAGGCCGGAGTTTGTATGACCGCATGGGACAAGACTTTGGCGCCGGCGGTTACAGTCAACACTCTGCTTCGTTCAGTTTAGCCAAACTCCAGCAGCTAACCAACACCATCATGGACCCCCATGCAATGTCTTATTCGCATTCGGCCGCGGTCACGTCATACGCGACGAGCGTTTCCTTATCCAACCCGGGCTTGGCGCAGCTCGCTTCGTCTCCACACCCACCTTTGTCCCAAGCTCAGCCCACTATGACCCCACCTCCAAATTTGAGTTCTGGCTCCATGAATCTCGGTTCCTCTTTGATCCAGTGCAACATGACGGGCCCCAACATTGGATTGCCGCCGCCTCCGCATACGCAGCGTTTGCAAGGCCAGATGGCCACAGTCAAAGGCCACATTTCAATTCGTTCCAAAGCCTCTCAGATTCCTGCAGGCTCCCCTCACCAGCAGCAATTGTACAGCCGCAGCTCTGGCGCTGTGACCATGCAAGGCTCTCCGCGAACTTTAGCGGTGCAACGTGGCATGATGACGAACCTCATGCCTACCCCTGGCGCTTACAACTCCATGAACATGAATCCGCTCAATGCTGCCATGTCTGCTGGCTACCGAATGCCACAGCCCATGATGAACAGCGGGTACCACAGTAACCCGCCTTACATGAACCAGCCAGCCCAGTACCCCATGCAAATGCAAATGGGCATGATGGGAGGCCAGGCTTATCCGCAGCAGCCTATGCAGCCCAATCATCATGGCAACATGATGTACACGGGCCCCTCGCACCACAGCTACGCCGGCGTCCCCAAGCAGTCGCCTTACATGAGCAGATGAGCGGCAGAGAACGAGCAGAGAGAGAGAGAGAGACGTTCCCCGCCGGACTCTGCATCTCTGTACTTTATCCATTTGTATCCACCACCCTCCGAAGTCTGGGCGAAACGGCAACAAGATGAGCTCGGTGGAGGAAGAGGACATAGAGACTGCGACGATTTCTTTTCCATTTCTAAATATGTTGTCGTCAAGCTCTGCTCCTTTTAGGTTCATTTGCCTAAGCTGGGGAGATGATCTAATGGACCTTTATTGTGGCGAGTGTCATGCTCCCCCCCCCCCCCCCGTGTGGACCAATGGGTTGGTTACACCCGAAATGTGACCGAAGGGGCGAAGCATCAAAGCAGGGGAAGTGGACCTAACTTATCAAACTGAGAAACAAATGCATTTACGTGGTTATCGAACATGCATCGAATCATGCACACAATCGTTCAATTGACATAGGAAGCCTTACCTAAAAAAAAAGAGACTGAATAATTGTAGATGGACTTTTTTTTCTTCTTATTATTATTATTATTTACTTTTTTATATGTTCTCGTTTTTTTCAATGACTGTTGAAATGCTTGTGTTTCAGTCTGACCTTCTCATGCTTTATGTGTGTGGATAAAGTGATTCACGCTCGCTCATACGCTCACTCATGAACACATTCGCTCACATATAGCCACTCGTGGAGACGCACAAGGCGTCTGAGGTGTCTGTAAATCGGTGTCTTCCCAGTACAGAATCGTGTATATCCAAACATAACAGTGGCGGTCGTCTGATAGTAGTGAGTGACCATGCATCTCTACACAGGACTAAACAGAAACTAGTTAATGTAAATATTCTGAGTACTACCTGGTTCACAGCACAGAAATCAAATAAACACTCCACAGATGTCAATAATGGGAAGGTCTTTAATTTCGTACTACACAGTGCAGCGTCCATGTAACGTTAAAGGGGTTAACCACGCTTGCAGAGCAGTTAGCATCGCGTCTGTGCTCATCCGGTGATGTTATGACGCCTTCTAAAGCAGGCACCTCACAGTAAGTCACGCTCCTCGTACTCCAGCTGATCATGAGGTAGTGATGTTAGATATTAGCCACCAGAGCGAGTTGTACAAATGAGTAGATCCGTGTCTGCAATGCACACGCGGACAAATGAACACTCACACCCGGGGAAAAAGGTTAAAGTGCATGATGTCCTGAGATGGTTGCTGTTTTAGGACAACAAGCGGAGAATTTCTTAATGTTCCAGTATTCATTGTCAATATGAGGAATCTGACGTTTCATATATTATTTGTGCGCTTTTGTTTTTTTCTGAATTTTATCAGACTGGGCAGCTTTCTTTTACGACGAGCTGGCTCTTTTTTGACTTCTAGACTTATTGTAGAGAAAATGTTTTTTCTAAAAATATGTATAAAAAAACAAGAAATTCTGACATGGATATTGGTACTGTCATTTTTTTCACTTCTGTTTCAGGAAAAAAAAATGCATATTTTTTAGCTCGACTCTTGGGGTAATTAATAATTATTAAGAAATTCAAAACTGAAAAAAATTACAACTCACTTTTAGTGAATTTAAGATGCCTTTAACCTTTCCATTCCATCTCATCTCTAGAGTTTTCTATCTTTGTGTAGTATATTAATGCTATTTTAAAACAAAAGAGATATCTAAAGGTCACTTAGCGTTATTTTTTCTTGGTTATTGTGTGTATAGGACGACTTCCTTACATCTACGAGGCATGTAAAAATGAGCTCAGTATATTTCTGTCTGTTTATATTGCTTATCTTTTGGTATACTTTTGTAATTGTACATGGTGAACTGTAAGCTAAGAGAGAGCCTGGTATCCGGCGGAAGAGAGCGAGTCAAGCTGGGGCGCTCGGTGACGGTCAGAAGCGTCCACCTTCCACTCTCCCGTTTTGTCCTTGTATGTATTTACATTTATTCGTTTCTATTTTTTTTTTTTTTTTTTAGCAAGTACTTTCAAAGAACTCTGTACATTTTAACATGGAACAAAAATAAATTATGTTGAGCCATTTCACTTATTGTATTTCTTGAAAAATCTCTGAAGAAATGTTTTTTTTGCTGTTAAACAATCAATCACATCCAAAATAAAAGTCTTTGTTAATGCAATATGTGTGTATACTGTATATATAAATATACACACCTACAGGATATACTTTGTATGTATATATATATATAGAAATATAACACTTTTCTGAAATATATGCATGCATGTTTGTGTATTTATATATATATATATATACACAGCACACATACATTATGTAAATCAGAAACTTTTATTTTGGATTAATGGTTTGACCGCATTAATGTTTTTCTCTCTTTTACACTGCGTGCATTATTATAATAATTTTTCCCCTGAGCACATTTGACAAATTCAAAACCACATCAATCTGAACTACTATTGATTTAGTATTTAATCAATTATAAGTGATATGTAATTGTCTATGAAGGCCAGAAGTGAAAAACTCCTTATGTTCATGTTTCCTTTTACTAATGAGCCACAAAAAGAGGTTTAACTCAGACTGAGATGTCCAAAATTAATAAATCCCCATGATAAATATTCATAACTAATGCAATACAGAAATTGTAACAAAGTTAAGACATGGCCATTAAACAGCAAAATACTCTGGTCAATGTTAAATGACCTTAGACCAGTGGCTCTTACATCAGTAGTAATGAAAGATTTGTGAAAGATGAAATATTACGGTCAACTGAGAGTTTGTTAGATCCAATGCAGTTTGCCTATAGACCTAAAAGAGGTGTAGAAGATGCCACTGTCACTTTACTACACTTACTGATTAGGCATTTGGAGGGGAAAGGGTCACGCAAGAGTTTTATTTGTTGATTTCTCTTCTGCATTTAATACAATTCAACCTCATGTCTTAATAGGAAGGCTTTTAGAAGAATTTAAACTGTGGGGATGGATCTTAGACTTTCTAACTAATAGGACGCAAAGAGTAAGAATAAACAATACATTCTCTGGACAGGTTACGTCCTCCACTGGCTCCCCACAAGGATGTGTACTTTCGTCTCTATTGTTCATACTCTACACGAATATGTGTCAAAGTAATTGGGAGAATTGTACTATTCTGAAGTATGCAGATGATGCTGTAATTGTTAGTCTGCTTCAGAATGGCGAGACTGGTCATCGGTGACTTTGTAGAGTGGTGTGAGAAGTCCTACCTTCACTTGAATGTATTGAAGACTAAAGACATGATCATTGATTTTAGAAAGAACGTTCCCATGCATAAGGTTACATACATGAAGGGTCAAACTGTAAATAGTGTGCAATCATACAAATATTTGGGGACAATAATTGATTCAAAGCTGAGTTTTGAAGCTGTGTGTAGAAAAGGGCATCAGTGATGTTTTTTTTTTTAAGGAAACTGTAAATTTCACATTGATAAAACATTATTTTATTATGTTGTTATCACGCGTACATCGAATCAGTGTTATTGTATTGCAAACTGGGCCAGTAGGTTGATTGGGGAGGCTTTACTTACCCCTGTTTCGCTGTATATTAGGCAGGTACAGCGAGTGTGGGCTTCGATCTTAAGTGATATCTCCATCCCTTGTATTATGAGTTCCAGTATCTTCCGTCTAATCGACGGCTGAGAGTACCGCTTCGCACAACGAAACCATACAAGAATAGCTTTGTTCCTGCAGTGATTAATCACAGAAACAGTAATAAGATGATCTAAGGGGTGGGGCTTGTTTTTACTGTGTAACGATGTCTTGTAATGTGTTTTTTTGTTCTGTTATTTTATTGCATCTGTGAGAAAGTGCCTGAACTTATTCATTGGAAACTAATTTACCTTCGGGTACGAAATAAAGAAACTCTGAAATACTCACAGGGTCAGAAAAAACAGGTGTTCACTGCATAATAATGAATGTAAACCCATCAGGAATCATTAAGACTTCCAGAAATACAGCTTTATGCAGTCTCCAGAAGATAACATCCAGAACCAGTAAGTTATATTTTTATTAAAAACATCAACATGCCTAATAATTATGCACGCGGTGTAGAATTAATTCCACTCTATCGTGCATGCACAGAACGTGTTTCACCCTGACATTACCCTCGGTTTAACGGTTATATCCTCAGATTTGATGAGCGTTTAGCTTGTATATGGCACTAAACCTGGTCCCGTGAGCTTCTGTCAGATCCTGTGATGTGTTCATGTTTTGAAAACTGCTTCTAATGTAGTCTTGAGTCTTATAAATGAGTAAAAACTGATCCATTCTGCAAAACAAATGCCCTGTTTTTAAATAACATGCTATCAGAACATCTGGTGTTAGATTGCATTCTGCATATATTATATACACATATATATACACACTTAACAACAAGCCTTGTACATGACACGTGTGTGTTAGAAATACATCATTCTGTGCTGATTTTTCTACAGATATCCCGTCTAATAATAGCTTATTGATGAATACACTTGTTTGAGATATTAATTTTAAAAGTGCATATTAAATGACACAACTTTAATAACATTGATGATCAATTTTAAGCAGATCTCAGAAGGTATGTCCCATCTTTCATACGAATGCTGTGCTTTAATTCACTTGTAGCATGCAAAAGTCATTTATTTCTAGTGTTTTTTTGATTTATTGATATTGTGATGGTGTAGTATATGATTTTCTTTATCAATCATTGGTTATCTGCCATATCATGGACATATTTATTGATATCAGACAGATTTTTAAAGGGAGAATCTCTAAAATGTGCATTATTTTATAACGCCGCAGGACACGACTTCAAGTCTTTTGAATAAAATGTCTAATACCGGAATATTTATTATAGTAAATCAAAGTTTTCTATGTAGACAAATACCAAATTCAATATTTTGTTTGGATGTAATGCATGGACACAAACTATAACGTGGATAGTGACCAGATACAAATGTTTATAACTAGAAAATGCCTGTAATAACTGTAAGTTAGTATCAGCTTGAGTATAAGGCACACGAGACTATATGTATTTATGTTTATTATGGCATTTTTAACCTCAATTCTCATTCAAGCTACCTTCAGCCAATAAAACAACGCTGTGCAGTGACGTTTATTAGCCGCTGTCCAATCACCTTCGAGGATAATATTCCACTCGCTTCCTGCACTATATGCCATATGGAGTAGGCGGGGTCAACGCGCTAGACGTAGCCTGCCATTGGTTAGAGCGAGTGTCAATCATATTTCCTCGTAACAAAATAACGAGAAGCAAGCGACATTTCTGCTTCTGTCTAACTTAAAGAATCCAGGGAAGTGGCAGAAACAACTCCAGAGATTGTAAGTATTAACTTATATCTATAATACAAGCGTTCACACACTCCAGAGGACAATAAAAGACCGGTGAAAACGCGAATGAATGAAGCCTTTTTTAATCCGTAGCTTGTCACGAGACAGTCCTGTGATGCGAGATGATGATGATGATGATGATGATGAAGATGTGATCCTAATACCAAACCCTTTCATCCGAGCAGGCTCTTCTTCTCTCCGGTAACCGGATAGGGGTGTAGAATAACACCTGAACCGAGGCCTATCGGTTACCGCGAGGAGGATTCAAGGCTTCAGCTCCGTGTTAACGGTCTCCAGCTGTCAGGATGATCCACAGCCTGTTCCTGGTGAACGCGTCCGGGGACATCTTTCTGGAGAAGCACTGGAAGAGCGTGGTCAGCAGATCCGTCTGCGATTACTTCTTCGAGGCTCTGGAACGAGCCACGGAACCGGAGAACGTCCCTCCGGTGATCCCGACCCCGCATCACTACCTCATTAACGTGCTCCGCCATCGCATCTACTTCGTGGCCGTGATCCAGAGCGAAGTGCCGCCGCTGTTCGTCATCGAGTTCCTGCACCGTGTGGTGGACACCTTCCAGGTTCGGTTCGGTTCGGCTCGGTGCTGTGGGACGCTTTTATCGTATTTCTGGTGCTGTCAAATGATTCATCGCATCCTAAATAAACGTGTTTGTTTACATGGCCTAATGGGTGTATGTGCACTGTGTATATAGAACTACAAACACATGCATGAAAAATGTTCATATGTTAAATATATTTATGTATAATATAACACATGAACATAACATGTTTCATACATGCATGTGTTTGTAGTTCTATATACATAATAAATGATTATGATGAATCGTTGAACAGCACTAGTTATTTACCATAGTGGATAAAAAGTTAAATTGCGGTATCATGGTAAATATTGTTACTTCGAAATATACACTACAGCCAAAGGTTTATGAACTGTACGATTTTTAATGTTTGAAAAAATAGTATTTTCTGCTCACCAAGCCTGCATTTATTTGATCCAACATACAGAAAAACTTTGAAATATTTTTACTATTTAAAATAACTGCTTTCTATTTTAATATATTGTAAAATATAATTTATTTCTGTGATCAAAGCTGTATTTTCAGCATCAGTCTTCAGTGTCACATGATCTTCAGAAATCATAATAATATGCTGATTTGCTGCTCAAGAATTGTTATTATTAATATTTAAAACCGCTTGAGAACATTTTATTTTCAAGATTCTTTGATGAATAGAAATATCCAAAGATCAGTATTTATCTCAAATATAAAAGGCTTTTGTAACATTATACGCTACATCATTCAAACGCTTGGAGTCAGTATCATTTTTTATTTGGGGGGGGGGGGGGGGGGTATAGAAACTAATACTATTATTTAGCGAAGATGCTTTAAATCAATCAAAAGTGATTATAAAGACATTTATAATGTTACAAAAGATAAATGCTGTTCATCTGAACTTTCTATTCATCAACTCAAAATTATACTCTGCTGTTTTCAACAAAAATAATAATAATAAAAAAAAAATGTTGAGCAGCAAATCAGAATATTAGAATGATTTCTGTAGAATCACGTGACACACTTAGATATATACCATTATGTTTTTTTTGTTAAAGTAGTGTATCTGCAGCAGCTGTCAAGAACAATTACACATGTGAACCGAACCGTGCTGTAGCAGTACCTGGGTACAGTAATTATTATTAACAGAATGATTCATGTGCACTTTGACAATTCATATTGCACTTCAGAAAATACCGTGCGATAGTCTCCTATTCTCATCAAGGCTGCGTTTATTTTATTATTTTAATACAGTAAAAATAGTAATGTTGTGAAACGCTACTATTATAATTCTATTTATAAATATGTGATATTATATGTAATTTATCTCTGTGGTGGCAAAGCTACATTTCCAGCAGCTGCTTATAAGTTTCGTGGAAACTGTGAAACTTTATTCAAAGTTCAAAGTGACTTTATTGTCATATGCACATTTCCCTGTACATTGAAATTCTTTCTCGCATGCACAAAATATTATCATGTCACCATGATGTAATGCACAAAAACTAATACCATGATACTTTAATAACATGAGCCGCATAAAATAGATTAGATGAGCTACATGTTACAGCATGAACAAAACAGTACTGTGGTGATACAGCGATGGTGATAACGTATATAACATATTCATAAACCATGTCAAATATCATGTTATTAATGTTGCATTCAGTGTAACATCATAGTATTTTTGTAAGGACGTTGATAACACGGCATTAGCCCGCCATTGTGATTTAAGACAGTTAAAGGAAATGACATAAAGTTTAGCTGCTGTAATATAATATTTTATAAAAACCATAGCACGTGTGAAGAATACAAATTAATTACCATGGTGCATATTTTATATAAACGTATTACCAAATTTAATATAAAGCATTTTTTTCAAAGTGCTACCATTTCAAAGCATTATTCCTGGAAACAAAGAGTTCATTCAAACTCAGTTTTTAACAATTTCCAAAAATATCATGTTTTTTTATTTTAGTTTAGTTACTCCAATCAGGTGAAAACAAAACGCCTAACTAACACAATAAAAACATGATAACATAATAAAAAAACATGATTTTTGAAATAAAAAAATTCTGTTTGTGCAAATAAATAACCGTGTTGGGTCTCTCCCTTCAGGACTATTTCGGGGTTTGCACAGAGGCAGCTATTAAAGACAATGTTGTGGTGGTCTACGAGGTGCTGGAGGAGATGCTGGATAACGGCTTCCCTCTGGCCACCGAATCAAACATCCTCAAAGAGCTCATTAAACCTCCGACCATCCTGCGCACTGTGGTCAACACCATCACAGGTACTCTGTGCGCTTGTGCTGTGTTACATATCTGTCAGAGCTTGGACTAGTGGTCGACCGATATGGGCTTTTGCACAGCTGATGATACCTTGTTTAATTTACTCAGAGATTGCATGAAAATAGCCTTGATGCTGGCATTGCGTTAAAAAAATATATATGTTAGGGGTTGCACGGACTAGTGGACTTCAGTGCCGTGATGCTTTAAGCTTGACGTCGACTAGTCGTTGGTCCTATAGAGGGCGCAATAGGATAATAAATCCACATTTACGCTCCGTTTCCAAACTAATTCATACTCCGAATGCGCTCCACAAGACGTGTGATTATATTACTGGATGCTGGAAACTGAACGGTTTCATAGCTACAGACAGTAGCACGTACAATACATCACGCGCACATAGCTACAGACAGTAGCGCGTACAATACATCACGCGCACATAGCTACAGACAGTAGCGCGTACAATACATCACGCGCACATAGCTACAGACAGTAGCGCGTACAATACATCACGCGCACATAGCTACAGACAGTAGCGCGTACAATACATCACGCGCACATAGCTACAGACAGTAGCGCGTACAATACATCACGCGCACATAGCTACAGACAGTAGCGCGTACAATACATCACGCGCACATAGCTACAGACAGTAGCGCGTACAATACATCACGCGTTCATAGCTACAGACAGTAGCGCGTACAATACATAACGTTCACATAGCTACAGACAGTAGCGTGTACAATACATCACGCGCACATAGCTACAGACAGTAGCGCGTACAATACATCACGCGCACATAGCTACAGACAGTAGCGCGTACAATACATCACGCGCACATAGCTACAGACAGTAGCGCGTACAATACATCACGCGCACATAGCTACAGACAGTAGCGCGTACAATACATCACGCGCACATAGCTACAGACAGTAGCGTGTACAATACATCACGCGCACATAGCTACAGACAGTAGCGCGTACAATACATCACGCGCACATAGCTACAGACAGTAGCGCGTACAATACATCACGCGCACATAGCTACAGACAGTAGCGCGTACAATACATCACGCGCACATAGCTACAGACAGTAGCGTGTACAATACATCACGCGCACATAGCTACAGACAGTAGCGCGTACAATACATCACGCGCACATAGCTACAGACAGTAGCGCGTACAATACATCACGCGCACATAGCTACAGACAGTAGCGCGTACAATACATCACGCGCACATAGCTACAGACAGTAGCACGTACAATACATCACGCGCACATAGCTACAGACAGTAGCGCGTACAATACATCACGCGCACATAGCTACAGACAGTAGCGCGTACAATACATCACGCGCACACAATCATTCAACACTGTTCTGTGATGTCTGGGTAAAATAGCTTAGAAACGGAAAAGTTGAAGCATATATTTCTTAATAACTAAATCCCACAGCTTCACTACTAGTAGAGAGACGCTGCAGGTAGAATTAATTCAGTTCTCACTAATGCATGCATTCATATAAATGTAATCTTTACTGTACTACTATCTGTATCTGATTTAGAACGAGCAGGTGAGAAATATAACGACCCAAAGACTAAAGAACTGATCACAATAAGCTGTTATAGGTCATGTGGGCAGTGCTGTGTCATATTTCATAACTGTGCACAAGGCATTTGTGACTTATTTGTTTATTAATGACGTCATCAGCGACTAGTCGACTTTACTTTCATCACATAAAAGTCGACTTAAAAAATCAGAAGTCGTTCTCTTGCTCTCATTCCCCGAGTTGTGCTTTTAAGTGTGAATGTGAAAACCGCACACTCGCGTTACTACAAAGATTTAAGGGAAATTATTTTTCACGTGCGGTGGCGGTGATGATGCTTTTTATGTCTGTTTCAGAGAAACAAAGGACAAATATTTCAACCGATCGCTCAGGCATGGCACCCAAATCTGCGTTCTGATTCGGTTCTAGTACATACCGGTTACATAGGTACCGGTGTCATATTAGTACCGGGTTTAGTACCCAACCCTAGAAGTAAACAAAAGCGCGCGATATAGAGAGCAGACGCGGATGTCTCTGCGCCGCATCGCTTCTAGTCGAACACATCTAGTGCTGCAGGTTTATTGCCTCACTGACGTTGATGAGATTAACCCCTTAGGTATCGAAATTTGGTACCAAGACATTTTTCGATACTCGATGGTATCGAGGCAATTCGTTCGGTGCCTAAAAAGTATCGAACTCGATACCAAGCCCTACTGCTAATATAAAAGCAATCGTTAAAATAGGCTACGTTTTTGTATACATTTTAATTCCTTTGTTTAACCGTTCTATCTGATTATTAAACCGACTTCTATCCGTATTAGACAGAGCTGTTAATGACGACAGTAAACAAGATGGAGAATGTGAGCACGTTCTCAGCGCTGTCAAAATAAAAGTCCCGCCTCAAACGCATATCGGCCAATGCCAAAAATACCAAATATTGACTGATATTCCGATATTGCCGACCACTATTTTGAATGCATAATAATAATTTATTCTGTGTCTTATCTGTGCACAGGGAGCACTAATGTTGGCGAGCAGCTTCCTACGGGTCAGCTGTCGGTGGTTCCGTGGCGGCGCACAGGGGTCAAATACACCAACAACGAAGCTTATTTTGACGTGATAGAAGAAACCGATGCTATCATTGACAAATCAGGTAGGTCATCTTCTTATATCTCATAATAGTTTACAGATCCAATCGTGAAATGCAGATGTCTTTGCCTCAAATCACTCACTTATGAGTCAGTAAATCATTCATATATATATATATATGTATGCATGTATTTCCCCCCCCCCCTAAGGTTCCACGATCACAGCAGAGATTCAGGGAGTGATCGACGCCTGTGTGAAACTCACAGGAATGCCTGATCTCACCTTGTCATTTATGGTAAATCTGGACATTCTTTTCTAAGTAAAATCTTGTTGTATTGAATGTTTTGTACAACTAATGACCGCTATATAAATGTTCCTGTGTGGCTCAGTGGTAGAGCATTGCGTCAGCAGCGCTAAAAGGTTGTGGGTTCGATTCCCAGAGAACACACATACTGATTAAAAATGTATAACCTGAATGCAATTGTAAGTCGCTTTGGATAAAAGCGTCTGCTTTTTTTAAATGCATAAATGTAAAATGTATCGGCCTGAATGCATCAGACACATACAGCAGTGTTGTTATTCATAACCAGTGGCGGCTGGTGTTAAAACAATTTTGGGGGGTGCAAACAAACTGAAAGTACGGGCGATCTGATCCAAGCTCCTTGATCTTTTTTTTTCTTCATCCGAACGCCTTGTGAAGGGTATTTTTGTAAAGATAAAACCGAATGTTCTTTCATCTGGAGATATTGCGCTTGCTTCCACATTAATTAGTACCTGTCTGTCAACTGACGAGCTGCTGCTGAGTGGAACGAGAGTCGTTGAGAACGGTCCAATCACATGAGGCCAAACATATAAAAACAATATTGATTCGCTCTAACAACAAAAGTGGGAGGAGCCTGCGCCCCAAGGACAATTTGAAACAAGCCAATTAGAGCTTAGCCTCAAATCACATGCTTTTGAAAAGTTTGTGTACCTACATACACACTCATTAGTCCGGCGCCCCGCACACAAATATGAAAGAAATATAGTTTAGATTTTTTGATTTTCAATAAATTATAATATAACTAACAGTAGAATACTATGACTAAATGATTTTATTTAGTTAATATTTGCGATATATTTTTTAACTTATTGTTAACATGTTAAAGGGGGCTAACTTGAAGGGGGGGCGCCCCCTATTGACCAGCCGCCACTGTTCATAACTAAAATTGTGAAATAATTTAGTATGTGACGAATAAAAAAAAAAACCTTGATAGCAGAAGTGATGTGCTTTATAAGGAAAGCGCACTAGTGTAAACGGGCTTTATTCCTGCATCTTTGGTTCTGCAGAACCCGCGGCTGCTGGACGATGTCAGCTTCCACCCCTGTGTCCGGTTCAAGCGCTGGGAGGCCGAGCGAATCCTGTCCTTCATCCCCCCCGACGGAAACTTCCGGCTCCTGTCCTACCACGTCAGCTCTCAGAAGTGAGGACCCCCGGCGGATGACCCAAGCACAATCAGAATCTATTTATAGAAAGAAATAGATATTCACAGTAGTGAGGACATCTCAAGAATCCCTTACTAATACTAATCATGTTCTGTTGTTGGTACCTTTATTATAATAATAATAATAATACATTTATTTAGTGCTCAAGGTCGCTTTACAGTGAAGATACAATTAGAAAACATCCAAAGCTGTCCTTGTTACATGTACTTACTATTATAATAACAATTAATTATGCATAATTACATGCAAGTAACCCAACCATATGTGACCCTGGAGTACAAAACCAGTTATAAGTGTTGACTTATAAATCATCTGAATAAATAATATTTCCATTGATGTATGGTTTGTTATGATAGGACAATATTTGGCTGAGATACAACTATTTGAAAATCTAAATATTGAGAAAATCATCTTTAAAGTTGTCCAAATGAAGCTCTTAGCAATGCATATTACGAAACAGAAATTAAGTTTTTGATATATTTATGGTAGGAAATTTGCTAAATATCTTCATGGAACATGATTTTAATATCCTAATTATATTTGGCAAAAAAGAAAAATGTATAATTTTGACCCATATTATGTATTTTTGGCTATTTCTACAAATATACCTGTGCTGCTTCATGACTGCTTTTGTGCTCCAGGCTTACATATAGTTAATAATTAGTATTAATCAGTACTTAAATGTATTATTACAGTGTAACAAGGACACCTTCAAATAAAGTGTAACTCATCAGTATAATAAACAAACATAAGCACAAGTGAAAAACAAAAAGATGTAGGACATAACTTATAAAAGATAGCGTTCAGAGAACAGGTGAGTTTTAAGAATTGATTTTAAATTCAAGAATATTATTGACACTGAATGATATCCCCCCCCCCCCCATCGGCCTGTAGTATAATATATATAATGTTTTGAAAAATAAGTTTCATTATGCTAATCGAGGCAGCATTTACTTGATTAAAATACAGTAATATTGGGAAAACTATTGCAATTTCAATAATTCTGTTTATTCTTAAAGGCCTGGTTTCAAAGAAAGGGTTTAGGTTATAGTTCAATTCGATCATTAAAGTAGTTTTTAGAAAAAACAACACTGGGGTGCATCTTGAGACCAAACAAAGCCGTTGATATATTTTAAGATCACTCGGAGCACATTTCTTTCTGTTGAAACCGAGACTTATATTTTAGACTGGGACTAGTCTTAAACCTTGCTTGTGAAACCGCAGGAGACTAATAATGTATTTCAGTGATGCTAAAGCTGTATTTTCAGCATCATTACGCCAGTCTTCAGTGTCACATGATCTTCAGAAATCATTTAATATGCTGATTTAATGCTCAAGAAACATTTCCGATTATAACCAATGTTGAAAAAAGTTCTGCTTAATATTTATCTGCAAATGATGATGATTTTATTGATTAATTTCTCTCAGAATACTATAGAGTTCATTTTTTTGTCTTCTCTGTCACTCTTGATTCATTTAATACATCCCTGATAAAAAAAAGCATGAATGTATTTCTTAAGAACTCACCACTGACCCCAAACTCTTGCACGTGCATACCTTGGCTTGTTGTTTTGCAATGCGGCGTGGAGTTAGACCTGTGATCGCTGTGTTCCTCAGCCTGGTGGCCATCCCGGTGTATGTGAAGCACAACATCAGCTTCAGAGAGGGCAGTTCTCAGGGGCGTTTCGAGCTCACCCTCGGCCCGAAGCAGACCATGGGTAAAGCTGTGGAGTCAGTCCTGGTGAGCAGTCAGCTGCCCCGCGGCGTCCTCAACGCCAGCCTCAGCCCTTCACAGGGCACCTACACGTTTGACCCCGTCACCAAGGTAAAGCAGGCTTTATTGTGTCCCGTGTCCATTACTCTTCGTCTGGTTCTGATGTTCTACTACGCAGTGGAAAAATATGATTCGAGTCATTTCCAGGTAGAGTTTTCTATCAAAATAAATATATCCTACAAGCAGTGTCGGGGAAAGATACTTTTAAAAGTAATGCGTTACAATATTGCGTTACTCCCTAAAAAAGTTAACTAATTACGTTACTTAGTTACTTTTTATGGAAAGTAATGCGTTACGTTACTTTTGCGTTACTTTTTAAATATGAGCAGGGCTTGATTGTTTGTTTTTAATACAAGAAGTTATATTTATAGCAAATATAAAAGCTTTAACACCAAAAAGTGTGATGAATAAACCTCAGACTGAAGGACGAGTAAATCACGTCTGTACAGAAGAACACAGGAGAAGATCAACACTCTTCAGCAATTAAAAAACTAATATATTTTTATTATTAATATGGTTGAACTGGATCATCAAAGATCAGCAGCAAACACATCGTTAATAAAATGAGATTAGATATATTTGTGTTTATCATATTTAATTATTGCAGGTTTGCGTCATATTCTGAGTTTGTATTTCACTGTTTTAATTCATTTTGATGAATACTGAATCTGTTTTTTGCGAGTGTGATGAATTAATACACATTCATATTTAGTCTAGATTAGATCTACAGTAAGATCATGTTCACACGGCGCACTCAGTCAATAAATGGAGAAAAATAACTCCGATATTTTCTAGTAAATTAAAAAGTAATGCGTTACTTTACTAGTTACTTGAAAAAGGTAATATTATTACGTAACTCGCGTTACTTGTAATGCGTTACCCCCCCGACACTGACTACAAGTATGTTTTCATGGCAGGTGTTTAATGAATTAAAAAATGCAGGTTTGGGGATTCTTCTCACGGTAATCTTAGGACTATTACAGAGCCTCTATAAGGATCTTGTCAAAGATAAAACCATGCACAGACATTTGTGCGCACGAGAAACTGAGCTTCGTTGTGTCCTCAGCCCATTTCGTGGTGTGTTTTTGGCCGCCATAGAGTATGTGTTAAAGCAGACGTATGGCCTTGAAATATGACGTACTGCTCTAAATAAAGGCTCGTTTTGAACCGCTCTTTTTCCAGTACCAGTCTTTATTATAGACCCTTGAACTTGGCAAATATGACGGTGCACAGCCGTATTATGCCTTCAGCACAATTTCATGTCATTGTTTCTCGTCCGCCGCAGGGGATGCATTAAATTAAGCATTATTCCTTGATATTAGAGGTACTACCTTAAGCTAATAGATCTCTATTAATTCATGCTCTCGTTTTCTACATAGTAAGAAGGCAGTGACGCACAACGGAAATAGGTTATAGTATATATAAAACTAAAAATGATAGTGCATAAGCACTCAAACAGAGTTCCCATGAGCATGTGAATAGCTGTGCATGCAGAAGTATGTTTTGTATTTATTGTTATGGGTTCTGCATGTTGTCACTTTATGAAAATCAATGAATAAACAGAGGACTTGTACTACATGCCAAATATGAAGCTTCTATGAAGCATACGTGTTAAATATGGTCTTAAAACCTACTGAGAAGTTTATAAATGTGAGTCAGGAAAAGTGTTTATTTTTTTTCAGATGTAAAGTGTGTAGACCCTGATCTGAGAACAGACTTATCGAGAACGATAACTATAAAGATAACGAGAGGCTTTAGCAGCTTTTAAAAGCCTGAGTTGTTAAGTGTGATATTTTTCCGCTTGCATAAAAAGTTTGCTCTTTGTTTTTTACAGGTGAAGTTATCAACTGATAATAATTAGTTCAGAGATGACAAGTTAAATCATAAATAGCAGGTCATAATAATTGACCAGAAATGGGCTCATTTGTTTCTACCTTTTAATTGCAACACAGCAAAATATATTATAATGTATATGTATAATAAAACATTAATAATAAATGTTGTTCGTACACGCTTCAGTCTTCTGATATGTGTCTCTGAAGCACAAAAGCAGTCATAAGCAGCACAGCTATATGTGTATTAATATCCAACAATACATTGTATGGGTCAAAATTATACAAAAATTATTAGGATATTAAGATCATGTTCAATGAAGATATTTAGTAAATGTATTTCCATAAATATATCAAAATGTAATTTTTGATTAGTAATATGCATTGCTAAGAACTTTAAAGATGATTTTCTCAATATTTAGATTTTTTTGCACCCTCAGATTCCAGATTTTCAAATATTGTCCAAACCATACATCAATGGAAATATGATTTATTCATCTTTCAGATGATGCATAAATCAGAATTTTGTCGAATTGACCGTTATGACTGGTCTTGTGCTCCGGGGTCTGATTTGGTGTAACTGCTGGTAGCGTCGTACTAATGCTGCAGTGGATTGTGGTTTGCAGCTCTTGTCTTGGGATGTGGGTAAGATAAACCCCCAGAAACTGCCCAGTTTAAAAGGAACGGTGAGTCTCCAGACTGGAGCGTCCAAACCTGACGAAAACCCAACCATCAACATCCAGTTCAAGATTCAGCAGCTGGCCATCTCAGGTACCGTCCAGCGGGGGTTTCGCTTCGGACGTAACGTGGTGACCCGACACTTTACTCAAACAGTTTAGAACCAAAATCTCTTCTGAAAGCATTTCAGCACTCGCTAATTGTATTCACAAACAGCAGCAGTTATGGATTACATGTTAATAAACATGCTTCGGCTTTCAGTTCATTTTTAATTCCGGATGTTTTGTGCATTACTAGTAGAACTTGCCACATGTTTTGCATTCAAACATATAATTAGTCTATTCAAATAGCACATTTATTTCAGGTACCCCGGAGATTTTCTTCTTTTAAAATAAATGTGAACAGAGAAGTTTTCACAGCTGACCTTCAGTCAGTAAATAGCAAGTGAAAGCCATTTCTGTCATTGTATAATGTGGCCAGAAGATGGAGCCGTTCTGATGCTTTGAGCAGCTGTGCATGTAACGTGTAAAATGCACGCTCAGGTTGACTCTTGTACCAAACACACACCTGTTTTACGACTGACATGTTGCTCTCCGCTTTCTCACCCGACAGGTCTGAAAGTAAACCGGTTGGACATGTATGGCGAGAAGTACAAACCTTTCAAAGGCATCAAATACATGACCAAGGCCGGCAAATTTCAAGTCCGCACCTAGATGACCTCGCTCTTCTTGCATCCCATAATTCGATTGGTTTACGGTGAAAAGGGGATGAAGAAGAGAGGGAACGAGTTTGAGTAAATACATCTCCTTTGGAATGCATCTCAGGATCAGTTCATATGACTTCCAGAGAGATGATGATGTTATTAACACTATCGAGATGACCCTAGTTAAAGGGACAGTAACGACATCATGCTGTTTGATTGAGTCCATGTCATTAGCAGCTTCTCTGGATCACGCTGGCTCTCCTTACTTGGTTTCTTCTTGTCTGTTTCCTTCACGATGTCTTCATTCGCTCGAGCTGCTCTGTTCTGTATTGATCTGTGCTCTCCTTCTCGGCAGGCGACTCACAATAATCTTATATTACATCACAGACTGACTTCGGCCTCCGTCCCCAATGATTGTGTGCAAAGTGGACCATGTTTCAAACACTGAACGTTTACTGTGGTATTATAACAGTATACATCTTTAGTTTTACTTATTGAAATGTGTTTCTTATGCTATTTATTGCCTGTCTGGTTCTAAGCAAATGATTTAAAGCATAACTGACCATAACAATCCATAATAAGCCTATCTATGATGCTTGATTGTTTAACCCTGAATGCAACATGTATTTAAAAATGATACACAGTACATTGAAGTGCAGATTTAGATATTTGATTGTGTATATTTCAATCAGTATCCATAATCATAGAGTAGGAAATATGTGATTTTTGTTTTGATTTGACTTGTGTTGTTGTTGTTTTCTTTCCTCAGATAAATACAACTGTTTACAGTACAATGAAATAATAATAATAAAATACTCAAAATGGCTCATGTTTGGCAGCATGCTTCTTTCAAACCAGGCACGGATTATAATGTGTATCCTGATGTTAATATCTGGAGATGGACTTGTAGCATCGATTAGAGGGAACACGTGCTTCCCCGAAGTTCTGCTCGGATGACGTCATGTGACCGTGATGACGCAATATTAACCCCTCGCTCGCTCCACGACCCTGTGAACTCGACTCCGTTCCGCGGCTTACTTCAGCCTCTCCTGTCCTTCCTCCTCCTCCTCATCGTCGTTTAACTCTAGAACTTCCCCGGAGTACATAGACGACACGGAGGGAAGTTAAAGGGTCTGTCCCAGAATGAAATAGCAACTTTGTTCTTCTCGTGTCATGTCTTCTTGACTGCTTGGCGGGTTTTAACCCGTTCATGTTTCTCTCATTTGCACTGCAGTTTCAGCTAAAACAATGACGTTTTACTCATTATTGAACTTGTGCATGTACTGTTTTAAAGTAAACCATGATTTAAACATCTACATGGGATTTGACAAGACGCACACAGAACGTGTCCATCGCTTGGTAAGTCCTTATCACATATTATCTCTTAAGACTTGGACATTTTTCAGTTTGAAAATAAAAGGTATAAGAGAGAAAGATGTGTATTGCCCTGTGTAAGTTTGTGTATCTCTAATGAGGTGATTAGCGCAATACACATCAGTTTTTCCACAGTATTATGTGATGATAATGATGAGAACATCAATGTAACAGCGCCAGAGAACACCGGGACCGCTGCTGTTACAAAGCACTGCGCGCGATACAAATGTAACGTTCCATTAGCGCATACTTTGTTACATTTCGTTTCTTTGTGCGAGTTCGCGCCCCGGGTGTTGTTTTCTTTAAGCAGAGGGGGGGCTTGCTGATGTGTCGTTTCTCTCACCCTTCCACAGAAAACTGTCACTTGTTTGTCATCATCAATCGGACAAGCTAACACAGGCGTGAATGCGCCGCAGTTTAAGCGACGATCGCCGGTTTTTACACCTTTTCCTCAGCTCTCCATTTTTGCCGCCAGTTAAAGCGCCGGCTGAGCGAGGAGCCACGTGCTCAAGTCTCGGAGCGCGTGCGAACACTTGACCGGTTTATGCGAGCTATTAACACTCATGCAGGATTACTTAATCAACGGCACTGTGTTATTACTTCTCGTTTGTTCCTTCTAACAGGGTTCGGACTGATTTATTTGCTCTTTGCTACTCAGTCAGACTAGTCTACTTGTCATTCAAAAGATCGAGCAAATTAACCCTTAAATATTAGTTATAAACCACTTATACATTAGCTAAAGAAGTGAAGTTATGATGTTACCACCATCCTCGTGTGACTGTATAAGTAATAAACAAATGCAAGATTTGCAGGACAAAAACAAATCCACATGTAAGTATGTCTAACTTGTTTAACTCGATATATAATCTCAATCAAGTTAAAACGCGGGACTGACCTGGCAGCAGGGAGCTATCCAGTGTTTTCTGCTGGACAAGCCTTACGAACATGAACCATGGTTTTATATAGGAAACGTGTAGTAACCAGTCCTTTTCTGTGCGTATTGATTATCATTTGTATAAGCACACATGGTAATGTAGTTGTGGGAAAACGCTCGCGACATTCTATTATCGAGTCTATAATGATTTCAGAATTGTTTTAATGTTTTCTTCTGCTTTCTATATTTTTGCATGGGTTAGGGACACTTTTTAGACTATAGCCTATATGTAAATGATGTTAGCAGATGAACATGGAAATATTATATGAAAGTTTGCGAGCGCGAGAAACCCCGAACTGTTCTGCTGACATAAGCTTGGTCATATAAGCATTAAAGAACATAAATTTACATTTATGCATTTAGCAGACGCTTTTATCCAAAGCGACTTACAGGCTATACATTTATTGTCAGTACATGTGTTCCCTGGGAATCGAACCCACAACCTTTGCGCTGCTAACACAATGCTCTACCACTGTATGATTTTGCTCATACTTGTAGTAAACAAGTCCTGTAGACTAGACTGTAAAACTTATATCTTAATATTAAGAGTCATACTCGCCATGCCTTACAGAGCAAGAGGGCTTCCAATGTTTTTCTTTTATTAATTATAAAAAAAAAAAAAATTAAGAGCGATGCTACGGTGTTAATCTACCGTATTAATAACTCTGCAGAAGTTTAATTCATAATCTATCGAAACATGAAGCGAGGCACCGAGGGAATTCCTCATTAAAGCGTTATTATCTGCACAAATACTTTACAGAATAAATAATGCGCTATTGCGAAACACACCGTCGCGTTAACTCCTCCTCCTCCTCCTCACGTAATACGCCATGCGTGCGCTGCGTGACCCGGTGTTACCGGTACAACAGAGAGTCCTGCGTTGACTCGTAGCGACAGACAAAGAGAAACGGAGAGCTGTCTCACGGGATCCGCCATTCGACCCGTGCATTTACTCTCGTTTCACACGTGCACATCATCCTTCAGTGCCCGGTGTCTGTCTGGAGCTGCTTTACCTTTACACAGCATTATAAGAGATTGTACTGTGATCATGAGATTTCAGCCTGGTGTCAATGTCTCTTGACTTATGACGGATGGATGGATGGATGGATAGATAGATAGAGAGGTAGATATGAAAATGTATTGATATATATTTATATATAAATAGATATGAACATTTATAGATGGATACATATTTACCCCCTGACAATGTAGAACATTTTGAGTGCTTAGAAAAGCGCTATATAAATGTAATGAAATATTATAGATAGATAGATAAAGATTGATTATCTGATATATCATGGTAATGTTAACACAAACCTGTAATGGGGGCATATAGTTTATTTTAATAAATAATTTACTCTAAATGCATATATACACACACACACACACACACACACACACACACACACACATATATATATATATACACACTATTAATTCTGCTTTGTTTAGCTTAAGTATAGTTAATTTGACCAAAACTGAAATATATACTAAACCTTTTTCCCCCCCCCATACAGTCTCAATCGCCTTCACTGGCCATGACCAGCACTGGTTTCTGTCTGCATCCGGATGACATCCGTTCTGTGTAACAGCGAGATGCTCTCCATCACCCGTGACCGTGTTCCTAACGTACCTGTGCCTGCAGGTGAATGACGTCATCTCCTCAAAATAAGCAGTTCCTCTTGTGCCCTTTGAGAGCCTTCGCAGACGTTCCTCCCCGTGGCCGTTACTCAGCACACACTCTTTATGGACTGGTCTGTGCTGTGCTCTTGTTTTTTACCTTGTGTTTTTAAACCCACTTTTACCGCTCTCTTGTCCCGTACGAGAGCGGGACCCTCGGTATGCACAAGCCGAGGGGAGGCCCTGGCCCTCCCGTCCAGGACATATATGAATTCTCTCTGGATGAGGAGGACCCTAAAGTCTTCCTCGGGGCCAGTAGGGCAAGGGTGGTGTCTCCTGCGGCCGACTACATCAGGTCCGAGCATGAGCAAGCCGGCTTGTTCTCCTTGCCGCGGATGGAGGAGGACCAGGAACCGATGGAGGCTGTGGTTCCTCTTAAAAAGAAGAGAAAGAGATGCGGCGTATGTGGGCCTTGTATGAAGAAGGAGAACTGCGGTACCTGCAGCACCTGCCTAAACCGAAAGATCGGACACCAGATCTGCAAACTGAGAAAGTGTGACGAGCTGAAGAGGAGGAAGAGCCCATGGGAGGTAAACGTACTGCTCGCGTTATATAGGCCTAGCTATTAATGTTTAATACAAAATACATGCTTTTGTTCTTATAGTATATGTACTGTGTATATTGATATATAAAGACACACACATACAGTATATATTTTGAAAAGATTTACATTCAAATAATTTATATTATGTATATAAATATTTTTAATTTACAAACATAACATTTTTATGAAATATATACATGCATATGTGTGTGTATTTACATATACATAATATATACACACACACATATATGTGAGCCTGGAGCACAAAAGCAGTCATAAGCAGCACATGTATATTTGTACATTATATGGGTCAAAATTATCAATTTTTCTTTTATGCCAAAAATCATTAGGATATTACGTAAAGATCATGTTACATGAAGATATTTTAATATGCAGTGCTAAATACTTAATTTGACTAATAACTTTAAATGCGATTTTTCCTCAATATTTAGATTTTTTTTCAATATTCAGATTTTCAAAGTTATATCTCAGCCAAATATTGTCCTGTATAAACCATACATCAATGGAAATATTATTTATTCAGCTTTCAGATGATGTATAAATCTCAATAAATATGATTTGTGCTCCAGGGTCACATATATTACGTACACACAAGCTTGTATTTTGGATGCGGTTTAATTTCAGTTAATCCAGCGATTGCACTAATATCTCTCCATGTTGTGTGCTGGTGGTTTTGGAGAAGGCTGCTCATTTGTTCCTGTTTACTCGCTGTTATTGGTCCTCCTCGACACATTCCTCACCCGTCCTGTCGTGACACGTCTCCTTTCATCCTTCCATACTCGCCTAGATTGTAATGACCTGCAAATATGGCCAGTTTCTTAGAGTCTCAAATTAGGATCATCTTAAGGTGCGTTCACACCAGACGCGAATGAAGCGTTACGCGCGAATGATTTACATGTTAAGTCAATGCAAAGATGCGATAGACAATCCTGCGGCGCTATTCGTGTGAATTACGTGGCGCGAATTGAGCGTTTGGGGCGTTTGAGTTGAAAAATCTGAACTTTGGCGGATATTCGCGCCGCGTTAACCAATCAGGAGCTTGCTCTAGCAGTGACGTGATTACGAGCGGAGGCAGAAAGTCCCAAACAACAATGGAGGACAAATTAATGGTGGTTGTATGTGGTTACCCGGAGCTGTACGATACTACTTCGTACTTTTACAAAAACAGGAATACATTTAGCAACGAGACTGGAGCTGCCTGCAGAAGCCCCCCCATGACGCGAATTCACGTCTGTCGTGTAGCGAATGTCACGTGCGAATGAAGCGAGTAAACTCAAAATGTTCAAGCGTCCAACTATATGTAAGCGTATAAGCGTCCAACAATGCTCAAGCGCCCTAACCCTAACCCTAACCATTCATTCGTGTCTGGTGTGAACGCACCTTTAGACTTAACCCATTAAGGGACAATATTTGCCGCCTTAAATTGATTAACAGGTGCATTTTTGTTATCTTTAGGCAATAGCCTTATGTCATGTTTTATGTCTTATTCTTACCATTCCATTAAGCGTATTATTAATACAACAAATAAAGCAATAAATGATGGCAAAACGAAGAGATACTAGTAGATTTAAATCTAAAATCGCCAGTAGGTGGCGGTATTTCACCGTCTTAATGAGCAAGGCGTCACTTCATTCGTTCATTCATTAATTCATTCGAAGCAAAAGGCTATAGTTATGAATGTAATGAAGCGAATTTCATGTGCGAATGAAGCAAGTAAACTCAAAATGTTCAAGCGTCCAACTACGCGCGAATAGCGCGATTTATTCGATTCATTCGCGTCTGGTGTGAACGCACCTTCACTCTTTTTATATAAAAAGCATTTATGTCGATTCCGAACCTTTAATCTAGTCCTTTCAAGTAAAAGACACTCATTGCATTCATTTCCATTTATGATCTTCGATATTTAATTTGGTAACACGGTTTCATTTGTTGACATTAGATAACTCTCCCTCGGCTTCACAGACCAGGTTTAAGCCTAGTCCCAGACTAAAATATAAATCGCTGTTTCAATGTGAAGAAACTTCACTGACTGATCTTAAAATATATCAGTGTCTTTGTTTTGTCTCGATGCACACCATAAATGTTTATTAAAATAACTTAAATGTCCTACTTGAACTATAGCCTAATCCTGGCTTAGTCTAAGCCCTGTCTGTGAAGTCAGGCCTAAATGAGTTAACCTGAACTAACGATGAAAAATACTTCTGAAGGACTTATTATTACCAAAATCAAAAGTTGTATCTGTTATTATTATTATTATTATTTAATGAACAGTTGTTTTTTCTGGAACTAGTGTTATTTAATTAGTATGAGATTTTGATTTATGTTACTCTACATGTTTAATGGCAGTTAGTGGTTTATTACACTATACATGGCTTGCATTACGAGGCTTTGCGTCTGTTGTGGTAACTGCTGGCTGTTTGTGTGTGTGTTAAGGAGCATGTCTGTGTTTGCACATGGCTTTGGGAGGTTATTTAAGTATTAAAATCAACCGAATGAGACTGAGAAGAAAGCATTGAAGAAGCACAGCAAAGCTCCCTCTCAGCGGCTCAGCTAAATGAGCCTCTCTTTGTTTTATTGTTTCCAGCGTGTTTTTTAAAGAAGCAGCTGCTCCCCAAAGTTCACATACGACATGATCATGACTAAAGCTGGCTACTCATGTTCATTTTTCAAAGAGCAGCTGTCTGTAAGACTGTTATTCTGACAAATAAACCAAGAACCTTTCTGCAGCAAATTCACCAACTTTATCTTTTAAAGAAAATGTGTGTTTTTTGGCCACGCCTCGATTATCGTTGCCATGACATCAGGGTGTTGTGGGTGGTTGCCAGGGTGTTGGTTTGGCACATTTATTGTAGTTGCTAGGGCATTCTGTGAGGTTGCTAGGTTGATGTTTATTGGCCTTTTCACTCTGTATCTTTGATTGTTTCTCATCACATACATTCGTAAATCAAGATACATTTACTTAAGAAGTAAAATGACTGTTATGTCTTAAATATTTAGTCCTATTTTCACAAATATCTACCAAAAAGAAGTGTGTTTATAATTAAAACAAGATATGAAAAAACGAACTTAATTCAAAAGAAATAATCCTTACAGAGGATCTTAATAATTCTTACCCCACGGACAGATCATTTTCACTTGATTTTGATAAATTTTTCAGAAAACAAGTCTTGTATATTGCTAAGAATTTTTATATATTTATAATTGAAAATATTTTTTTATTAGATATATATATTTTGTTGCAGTGTAGCTTATCCCAGATCAAGTCTTTGCTTTAATAAGTATGTTTTGATGCATATTTAATTATTTGCAAATACAAATAAATGTAATTTTTCTCTTAATTACTCTCTTAAATATTAATAGCACAGCTCTCCTCAACAAGCCGCACAATTTCAGGGATTATTATTCATGTCTGAAGCACAAATATTGTGGGTTATGCACAGTTTATGGTTAACAGAATATTGCCAATGAAGCACATGTGATTAATCTATTTAGCTTAACGTGTTAAGGATGTTTTTGTCTGTCTTTTGAGGCTCACATTGGGTGTGTGTGCGTGTGTGTTCGTTTGTGTGTGTGTGTGTGTGTGTGGGGGGGGGTCTGTGTGTGTGTGTGTGTGTGTGTGTGTGTGTGCGTGCGTGCGTGCGTGCGTGCGCGTGTGCGTGTGCGTCTGTGTCTGTGTCTGTGTGAGAGAGTGTGTGAGTGTGAGAGTGTGTGTGTGTGTGTGTGTGTGTGTGTGTGTGTGTGTGTGTGTGTGTGTGTGTGTGTGTGTGTGTGTGTGTGTGTGTGTGTGTGTGTGTGTGTGTGTGTGTGTGTGTGTGTGTGTGTGTGTGTGTGTGTGTGTGTGTGTTTGAGCAGGTTTAGAGTCTCCGCGTGGAGAATTCCTCTTGCTAACTTTATATACTCTGCTCTTTGACCTTTGACCTTTTGGAGGCGCGGGGGCTGACCTGTGGCCAGATAGAAGAGGAAGGATATCGGGGGAGGGAGAGAGCGAGAGAGAGAGAAAACAGATGAGAAGTACTGAAAGAATAAGAAAAAGAGAAACAGTGCAAAGTAGGGTTGCTCGATTATGACTAAAATAACAATCACTATTATTTTGGCAAATATTGTAATCTCGATTATTA
Source organism: Schizopygopsis malacanthus (assembly GCA_027474115.1). Taxonomy (NCBI): domain Eukaryota; kingdom Metazoa; phylum Chordata; class Actinopteri; order Cypriniformes; family Cyprinidae; genus Schizopygopsis; species Schizopygopsis malacanthus. Next base: position 1,261,539 of record CM049869.1, on the reverse strand, counting down.
GTGGGCCATATGACCAAAAGTGTATATGAAAGATTTATTTAAAGACAGTGACGTATATCAAATACTTAAATAAGGTTGCAATCACATCTCCATTTTAGAGACCAGCGAAATGTCATAATTCTCAACACCAGAGTAACTAATAAAAAAACACACTCACAACAAAAGAAAAGTCCTCAAAATGATTGAAAATAATTAAACTGCCAGTAATAAAAAAGAAAAGGAATGCAATAGAATAAAAAAGATCAAAATGAATCAAACTGTGCTTTAAGTTGTTTTAATCCAAGTCTAAAGTATTCAGTTAACAGCCTACTAGATAAATGTAATTACTTAAAGTAAAATAAAACAATCTTCACTGTAAGAATTAAACCTCCTTTGTTTCTTATTAAAACTACAAATGTAGCTTTAATGAGCAGCAGAGAGTGTTTTTTTATTTTCTTTGTCTTTTGTTGTTTGATTATTAATATAAAGCACAGTCGGCAGCAGAAATATAGCGCGCTGTCACTTTAAGAGCCGCACGGATCCAATTTACTGTTACACGTGTATTTACATCCTCAACTCTTTATGTTCATTTATTGACAATGTTTTACGTGAATAATCACTAAGAACCCGCATTTTGGCACATTTTTGCGTGTATTTGAGCGTTTATGCGCAAAAAGATGACTTTACATGTCCGTGTCCGTTACATGTTTTTTATAAAAATTTAAGTATTGCAGTTGTTTTAAGATGTAGCCTAATTAGCGATTTGAATAATTAAGTTACTTATTGAGTAACTAAGTTACTTTTCAGACAGAGTAATTAGTAAAGTAATTTTAAATACAATATTGATGATGTAACTAATTACATTTTGAAAGTAACTTATCAAACACTGATGATCAACTTTTGACTAAAGATTTGACTAAAGTCTCGTTACACGATTTTAATGATTTACACGTGAAATTGGGCTTTAATGGAGGAACACAAGAGCACCGGCGGAATGGGGCGCATTAATCGTTTCATATTGATAACTGTATTTTCATAATCATTGGAGGTCGAAATCGAAACAGAATTTGGATTAATTGCACAGCCCTAGAGGAAAGCTAACGGAGAAATGCAGATAAACAAGAAATGCTGACCGGGAGGACAATTAAAGGAAAGGTATCCATGTCTTTGTGTGGGAGATGGACAGAAAACAACAATACTTCCTCTCTCTTACACCCCCGCCTGCTCGGCCTCGTTTTCCCTCAACCTAATTATTAACCATACAATCCCAGGCATGGTATGCAAGACTTCTGGTTACATTTTAGCAGGAAAAAGCGATTAGTAGACATTATCATTATGTTAATGTTGGTTAATAAACAATACAGTTGTTCGTGTTAGTTCACAGTGCATTTAGCAATGTTAAAAACACAACTTGTGATTTTAATAATGCATTAGTAAATGATGAAATTAACTACGATTATTAGAGTATTGTTCATTCTTAGTTCATGTTAACTAATGAACCTTATTGTAAAGTGTTACCAATTAATTGTGATTACACATTATGCTTTTCTAAAGCTGAAGTGACCTTTATTAATGATAGAAAGATGTGCCGTCTGTATTATTATTCTAAAATGTGCATTTTTTTCACGCTCATATTAATGTTCAGTTATTTAACTTGAGTTGCATAGAAAAGGATCTATACAATGCCATTAAAGTGAACTTACTGGAGATATTTACTGTCATTTTATCAATAATACAGCAATAAACATTGTCAAAACAACATTTACATCTAAGCTTTTATTCAAATTGAAATAAAAAATGACTTTTGCATCTGAACTCTTTATGTATAACTTAATATTTTAACTAAATGCAAAAGCTGAATAATCAACGTAAACTGATTAATCAGTGAAATAATCGACGATTAATCGTTATAATAATCGACGATTAATCATTATAATAATCGTTAGATTAATCGATTATCAAAATAATCGTTTGTTGTAGCTCTAGTAGCCAAGTAGATATGGATGTTTGACCACTATAAAAGAATACCGTAAAACAGAAATAGTGTAAAATATAAATATATATATATGTAAAATATCATCACAAGTTAAAATAAGAGTTTTCTATTTGATTATATGGTAACATCTATGGTAAAGCCTTTATGTATAATTCATTATAAAGGGTTAATAAAGGCTACAATGCATTATGATTATTAATAATGTGCGTTGTAATACATTATATATTGTCGTAAATAATTATAGCCAAATTTAAAATGCATAGTGTAATACTGAATTAATAAGTGTTATGATGTATTAACTCGTAGTTACAATTGGAGTTCACTTGGAAAAAAAACGATAACTCCATTTATTATTTTTTTTATTGCGCATTCATGAATATCTGAATATCATTTGAATATCAATCAAACTGCAGTTTAGTCATTTTAAAGTCCCCCTGTAGTCAAATATTTTATCCCTTAAGACTTATCTTTGATTATCAAAATGACATATTTAAATGTTTTTCTTGTGAAAATAATTTTCTCATGCCTTAAAATAGCTTGAATGTAACTCGACACCCTTGCCTCATTTACTATACGCTGATCTATGAATATGCAAATTAGCCCCGCCTCCACTCAGCCGCAGCAGCCAGCGCCTCCTGATCCACTGAACGGTAGTGAACGCAAAACAATGGCATAATGACTGATAAAACTATGTTTTTACTAGCGGACAGCTACAGTGAGTTCTGTAAGATTCGTTAAAGTTACTTACTTGACGAGTCAGGGTCTGACTCCGGGCTACTTTTACACTATATGAATATTCTGCTCTGCTGCCTAATTAATGTATTAGGTACATCCCTTCATCTCACCCACAATTACACCTACACTAAAAACACTGGGTTAAAAACAACCCAATTTGGGCTGGGTTAGGACAGAACACATTTGGGGTTAATTTTACCCAGTAAATTGGGTTGTTTATTTAACCCATCATAAAGGGTTGATTTAACTCCGCTAATGGGTTGATTCATTTGTATTATAATACTAGCTTTTTTTTTTACTTTATGCATAAAATAATATTTACAGATGAACTTAAATCCTCTAAACTTTTGTAAAATACTCCACAACCACTGGTTTACGTGATCACTTTCTTTTATTTCTCATTTACAGCATTGCTTATCTGGTTTTTATGTCCGCTATATACACATTGCACATTTAATCTCGTTTAACAACCATTAGAAGTAAAGATTAAACAGTAATTCACGAGTAAATGGACTACTCTGTAATCGTGTTTCCACCGTAACGGCGCTGGCTCTCACGCCGAGCTGGAGTCGTGTTCGGCGGGAACTGATCACGGATAAGACCGCCGCCTTGCGCTTCACTCATGGACGAAATCTACTGCGATTGCCTTCATAACCTGCCCAAAAACAAACCGTAAACAGCTCTGAGGACATATTTTAACTAGTGATCGACCGATAATTCTTTTTTATTACCGATACCAATTATTTGCATGTTTATGTACCGATAACCGATATTTATTTACTGTTATAAAGAGTGAAGTAAGTCCATTCTTCACTTTCAGTCATCTTAACAACAACAAACAACTGTTGAAAATTAACATTCTTTCATGTTAAATTTAATCTTCAAATTACAACAATAACAACATTTTATTTATAAAAAGCATGCATTTTCAAATGGAGAAATGGACTTGCAACCCGAGGTTGTGGGTTCGAATCTCGGCAAGGCACAACACTGATGTGTGTGTGTTAACTTCACACGCAATAAGACGCAATAAGACCGACGCGACACGAGCGACGTTCCTTTAGTGATTCACAATGCGCGCCTGTATGTTGCTTTGCATACAATTGAATGATATACACTCTAAAAACTGCTGGGTTGAAAACAACCCAATTTGGGTTATTTTGGTAACCCAGTGCTGGGTCAAAAAGGGACGAACCCAGCGCTGGGTTATTTTAACCCAACCATTTGGGTTATTATGTTTAACCTAGCAGGCTGGGTTGCTTTTTCATGGTTTAAAATTACTACATTGCTAGGCTAAAATGAACCCAAATCAAGCTAGATATTAAATCTACAAATCTTGTTCATTTTAAAATAACTTTTACACACAAAGAATGACTATCAAAAGGTAATTATTTATTAAAAACAACAAGAGAAAACAGTCAAAAAGTAACATGCATGTTAAGAAGAAATGCAGAAAAGTATGGCATTAACAGCTACAGAGTTTATAAATGAACATTTGTTGAATATAACTTCAAAAATTTTATAAAATTTATGAAATCAAGACTTTTTTGGTAAATTGTATAAAAAAATATACAAAAACACTATTATACAATACTTGTACAATTAGTTAATAGTGAAATTCTTTACAAACTATTCTGGCATGAGAGTACACAAATAAACCACAACATTAACACTGATATTATTACATTTACTAGAAACATATGTGTGTGAAAGAATGTGAGCATGTGTGTGAATGACTGAGTGTAAACTCCATCTCTACTAAACACAGGACAAGCATTTAACATTTTTTTACAAATTATACACTTACAGTTTGTTCCATGAATACAGATCATGCATCACTGCCAATTTTCATGATCTCTTTATCATAATTGATGTAGTCATGAAGAAGCCCCATCAGCACATCATGTGACATCTTTTACAGCATCCAGACTGCATCCACTGCTCCAGGTAAATAGTCTGTCACTTTGTGTGGTTGTTTAATGTCTGTAGGCACATTAACAGCGCTCTAGAATGCTATAATGGCAACACTAGTGTGAGGGCATGTGATATTGTTTAAGTAAATATATTGCTTTCAGAAAGTTTCTTCTTTACTGAAACATTAAAACAGACATGACATGCACATATCTCACAAATGTCCATGTACGTGGAGGGCTGCTCTTTAACAGGTTAGTTCACCAAAAAATGAAAATGGTCATAATTTACTCCCCATGTTGTTCCAGACCCATACAAACTCTCCTAATTTCTGGAACAAAAATAAATATATTTAATATTGTCTTAATTTTTGTCCTCCATTGCCAGTCTGGGAGACCAATATTTTCTTCTGAACAGACATGTTCGCTATCATGTAATTTAAGATGTATACATATATAAATATTGGAATGTATTACTTCTACAATAACTCTATTTATGAAGCTTGAAAATACTGATTATCTAGACTATCAATGGACCACGTCCGCGTATTTTTAAATATAAGCTATTTTCGGACTATTTCCGCCTTCCATGAAACCTCAAAATACTCCCAGACACAAACAATGAATGATAACCTAACATTTTTAATCTTTACTTACCATAACGTCTTTCACTCGCTTCTCGCTTCTCTCAATAAGGCTGACCGACGCGACACGAGCGACGTGGCACAATGGCTTCTCGCACTGGTGTCATACAATTGTCGGGGTATACACTCTAAAAACTGCTGGGTTGAAAACAACCCAATTTGTCGGATGTAACCCAGCGCTAACGTGACGTGCGTGCTCTCCTTCACGTCCGCGTTCCCAACCCAGCGCCGCTGGGTTATGATCAAGACCAATTTTCAACCCAAAATTGGGTTAAAACAACCCAACGCCCTTACCCAGCGGTCTCAACCCAGCATTTGGGTTGAAAAAACAACCCAGCGTTTTTTAGAGTGTACAGCACAGAAACGATTTTATCAATAAAATAAAATGTACACAAACCTGTATTTACCGAAGAAGTGCTTCAATTCGACAAGCATTTAACATTTGCTTTTTACAAATTATACACTTACAGTTTGATTCCGCTTAGAACTGCTCTCTTCAGAAGACCCCATCAGACATCATGCATCTTTTAAATAAGCGTCCTCCTTTAACCGCTGGGTTCTCCTCTTTGACCAGCATCTCCCAGACCCCTGTTCTTCAGGGCCTAAAAAGAGAAGAACATTTAATGAAACTATCCATTTTCAGAGTAACACTAAAAAACTACTTTGTGTGGTTGTTTAATGTCTGTAGGCAAACAGCGCTTAGAATGCTATAATGGCAGCACTAGTGTTGTGATATTGTTTAAGTAAATATATTGCTTTCAGAAAGTTTCTTCTTTACTGACATTAAAACCAGGCACATATCTCACAAATGCCTGGGGAGGGCTGCTCTTTAACAGGTTAGTTCAAAAAAATGAAAATGGTCTAATTTACCCATGTTGTTCCAACATACAAACTCTCCTAATTTCTGGAACAAAAATAAATATATTTAATATTGTTTAATTTTTGTTACCAGTCTGGGAGACCAATATTTTCTTCTGAACAGACATGGCTATCTGTAATTTAAGGTAACATATATAAATATTGGAATGTATTACTTCTAAAAACTATTTATGAAGCTTGAAAATACTGATTATCAAACATGGACCACGTGGTATTTTTAAATATAAGTTTTTCGTTTTCCGCCTTCCATGAAACCTCAAAATAACACAAAAACTCCCAGACCAAACAGGATAACCTAACATTTTTAATCTTTACTTACCATAACGTCTTTCACTGCTTCTCGCTTCTCTCAGTAAAAATGGCGGCTTCTCGCACTGGTGTCGTCGGGGTGCTGTC
>CM049869.1:1245000-1250000 GCA_027474115.1 Schizopygopsis malacanthus | reverse complement strand
AATATTATTTTTTTCAGTAAATAAATCTAAACTTAGCATGCATTAGTTTTATTTAGATAGGTCAGGTATTTGGGTGCACATCAAAAAAAAGTACATTTATGGAGTAATTTTTACTTTTGATGTAATTTTAATAATTCTCTATGATGATTATTTCTGTATTCTGTATTGCAGTGAATACATTGCTATATTACAGTGGAAACGTGTGATGTATGATAATATAGCTGCTTTACAATAAAAAATACACACACACACACTATATACATATTACATTTATTTATATATAATATAAAATGTAAGAATATTAATATATAAATGTATAAACATGTACATATTTTCAAACTATATACTATGTGTGCATTTATATATACACAGTAAATATACATATATATATGGCTTTTCATGTAAACAAAATGGCCGCTCAATATGATGTTAACGAGAAATTGCGCTATATTTTTGAAGCGCGTTCGAGGACAGGCTTACTTGCTCCTATCGTTTGACATGAATAACAGAATAACAACGAAACGTTGCGCTTTTAAGCAAACAGGATGCGCTTTATATATATATATATGTGTGTGTGTGTGTGTATGAAGTATTGCATATTATATTTGAGTATTCATCCTCTTTTTATTAAAGTTGTCATGAAAATATTGCACAATGACAAAAAAAGTATTTATTTGTTGCCTTAAAAAGAAGCTTTATTTGGAAAAATATAATTCTTATTTTATAATAATATTAATATATAAATGTGTACATATTTTCAAACTATATACTATGTGTGTGTAAATATACATATATATAATGTGTTATATTTTTGATTCATTTTTGTGATGAAGTATTGCATATTATATTTGAGTATTCATGAGGACACAATTTTGTATAATGACACAGGCATTACAACCCCATGTGCCTACTTATAAAACGCTTATAAATCATAAAGAATGAGGTTTTTTTTGTTGAGAGAGTTTCTGTAAGGGGTAGGTTTATGTTTACAGCTGGTTTAGAGTGATAGAAAATACAGTTTGTACAGTATAAAAAAAAACAATTCACAAAACAAACGTGTGTGTGTGTGTGTGTGTGTGTGTGTAGGTTTGGTTGTGTATTGGAGCAGGGTCTTAGAAACTCTATGTGGATTAGTTCAATTTGGGGTGGCTATTGTTCAAGAAAAGGGGAGGAGAGAGTTAATTAGGATTGTTAATCCTTCTGTTATTACAACGAAGTCTTTAAACTCACGCAGACACGCACACACACAGAGACCTTTGCAATTCTTTGACAATGAAGCCTTAACGATGTTTTTGCAGTCTCACTCCTCTTATTACGAGAACTGTGTGTGTGTGTGTGTGTGTGTGTGTGTGAGAGAGAGAGAGAGAGAGAGAGAGAGAGAGAGAGAGAGAGAGAGAGAGAGAGAGTGTGTGTGTGTGTGTGTGTGTGTGTGAGAGAGAGAGAGTGTGTGTGTGTGTGTGTGTGTGTGTGTGTGTGTGTGTGTGTGTGTGTGTGTGTGTGTGTGTGTGTAGAGAGGGTCACAGGTAGGATTACGACAATTTTCTGACTGCCTTAAGGGGATTTGCTTTGATACGGCCTGAGTCACCTGGCCTGTTGCTCGAGAGCCGGGGAAGGAGATTAATGACCACTTACGCACCTTGGCTCTCATGACAAACCAGGTGATTCAGCCAGTATCAAAGCAAACAGACGAGATAACACCAGGAAGGCGGCAGTCGTTCCCAATGCATTTGCATCGCAGCCCAGTCAGTGCATTGTGCACTTCAAAATGACATTCGCATTGTGTCTTATGATGCCAGAAGTGTAAAAAGAGAAAAGTTTGAGTGCCACAGCGCAACCTTCCCTAGCCTCGTGGTTACTGCAAGCCTTCACGCAGATGCACACGCGCGATGTTCCTGGAACTCCCACGCTACGTAATCCGCTCTCATCACAACTGCTGCGTCACCAAACGTCCGCTGGTTCTTCGAAAGCCTCCCTCTTAATGCATCTCTTCCGCCAGCCACGCTCTGGTCAGGGAGATCATGCAGTCAAATGAAATCAAATGTTGATTTGTTTATGATTCATACAGTTTTCACATCAGTCGCAGTTGTTGTTATCTTCATGAATGGAAACGTGTGCGCTGCTAGCCCTCATGGATGATTCCAACGCATTCCGGTTTTATTATAACGACTCGCTCGCATTTCCATCTAGCAGGCGTTTGTAGGTCTGGCCAGCAGAGGATGTAGTCTACCATGTTTGGTTTTGACTTTGAAATCGAAACACTTATAGAGGTATTTTAGGCATGCACAGTCGAGCTTTAAAACAGCTGAGATTTGACTCGCATTTGCAATGCCAGTTGTGTGTAAAATGCAGTTGCTTTCACTTTTTGGGTTGAAAAAATGGAAATTGCGTGTTTTCAAACCACCGACTCCGCCAGCTGATCGCGCGTCACCGGTTTGGTGAACATATGAGTGTTTCTCTGTCAGTGTGTATCGTTGCACCAAAGACACGGCGTGCAAATGCATGTGCACAGTCCAGTCCAGTTGTTGCATGCAGCCGAGACACAGATGCTCTTCAGTGATACCACATTCCAGAGCCATTGTTTAAAAAAGGCCAGCCGGGTTAGATAATTGACAGCCACAGCGTGCATGAGAGAAACCCTTCCCCCAAGTCTGAAACGCACAAACGCACATGCACACGCATTGTTCACAGCACGCGCCCCCTTCTCTTTCTTTATCCAGCACATCCCGCCCTCGTGCTCTCTGCGTCTATGTCTCTCGCCCGTTTTCTCTCTCTCTCTCCTCTTGTCTGCTTCACCCTAGCAGCAGTGCTCATGCTCGCCTCCGATTGGCCGGCGGCCGCTCTTTGTGAGCTATCGGTGGCGTGACGTCGCGTTAGTGTGTGTAGGTCGGAAAGGAGTATTCACATCACGTATTCTGTTAGCTTTTTCCTTTGGAGAGGGGGGAAGGGGGGTAGAGCAAAAAGAAAGAGAGAGAGGAGGCTATAGTGCAGTAGTGATAGCGATCACACTGCCTTTAAAAAAAATGCTTCTGTGTGTTTGTGGTCGAGCCATGAATTGGAGGAAGTGAGAGAGAGAGCGAGAGAGAGAGAGAGAGAGCGTACGAGAGCTAATGTAAAACAGGATTAAGAACACAAGATGGCTTCCTGAATGGACCGAGACCAGAAAGAGAGAGGGAGAAGAAAATAAAGATAAAGAAAGACCGAGCGAGAGAGAGGTGGGGGGGCGCAGAGAGAATGCTTTGGGTCTTCTGATGGGGATACCTCTCGGCACCGACGAGCAAGACGCGAAGGCAGCGAGGCGGAGTAGGTAAATATTTATTAGCACAGGGGAAAAAATGAAGGACAGTAATGGCAGATGGGGAGGGGGGGGGGGGGGGTAGACTCTGAACAGCACCGGTTTATTAGAAAGACTGGGGTCAGAAATAACTAGCTGGCTGTAGCTCACATTTAAATGTCTCTTTGTGCCATACTGGTATTTTTAGATCATCATTGGCAGGACTGTATACATGAAAAGCACTGATTATGTATTTAGCGCGTTCTATTTTAGGAGCTTTGTCATAATTTAAACCTTTCTGACTCATGAGACGAAAAAAAATGATTCATGTCTTTTTTCACGCTCATGGATGATTGTGATGTTTTTTTTATTGTTCTCAATCTGCTTTCTTTTCCCCACGATTGTCCTGGAAGGTGGAATATTTTGAAGACGTAAAAACCCGGTCCATAATCCCAAACCTGGCTAAAGAGGTGAGCTAAATACCCCATGGCCAGCTGTCTTGTTACAGCAGATGCTAACACTTTTTGATCTTCCTCTCTGATGGTATGAATGGGGAATGGTATGATGTTTTGAGCTGTAGTTGATGGTTTGTGTGTTTTGCGTGACTCAACAGGCCCAGATGCGGTGCGACAGCTGCGTTTAGGCATCCACCTGTGTGCTGCAGGTGCGACTCAGTGTTTGTGGCCTTGGTTTCTGATCCTGTGCGCTTTAGTGAAGATACTCGTGCGGGACGAGAAGACGCTAGGCCCCGGTTTAAAGAGACCCGGGCTCTGCGCTCATTGGAAGAGATGTAGGCGTGAGCTTCGCTTGGCAAAGAGAGAGAAGAGAGGAGGAGGAGGTTGCTTCTCTCTCTCTCTCTCTCTCTCTCACACTTTCTCTTTGGCTCTATCTCGCTCGCTCGCTCGGTCTGTCAGTCTGTCTGTCTTCCTTTTTTCTCCACGCTCTGTGTCAAGCCCAGGAACAGAGAAACGATTGCCAAAGTTTCCAGTCATCTGAGGTAAAGGGAGTAAAAGTTAGTGGGTCACATAAACGCACGTGTGCGCGGTGACGCCGCTGTATGTGTGTGTCCGCGTGAGCGAGCACGTGGCGCAGTGTTTATGGACTAGCGTCAGAGGTCAGAGACACTCGACGGGCCTTGAGAGCTTTAGGTGCGAATTACCCTCAGCGAATATGCTGATTTACACGTAGACGAACTCGAGATCGGTGCTGTAAAATCAAGCAGACCGTCTCGACAGCACCGGCGCTGCTCTTACCGCTCTCACCACACAGCGGCGGCTTTAGCTTCGGACAGAAGTCACTGTTTAGGTTTATATATTTATATTCAGTCATTTAGCAGACACTTTTATACAAGCAATGAGGGCAATAGAAGCAATCAAAATCAACAAAAGAGCAATAATATGCTATAATATTTATATATATATTAGTGCTGTCAAACGATTAATTGCGATTAATCGCATCCATTTTTTTTTTTTTTTACATAATGTGTATGTACTTTGTATATTTATTATGTATATATAAATAAATACACACACATACAGTATATATTTAGATGTATATACATTTATATATGCATATTCTTATATTTTATTTTATATATTTAATGTATAAACATAACATATTTTATTTAATATATACTTGCATGTGCTTGTATTTATATATACATAAATATGCACAGCACACATACATACATATATAATGTAAACAAAAACTTTTATTTTGGATGCGATTA
>CM049869.1:1177500-1240000 GCA_027474115.1 Schizopygopsis malacanthus | reverse complement strand
CTTGAACATATGTGGAGCTAATCTTAGCCTTACTCCTGAGAGAAACAAGGCTGGCAACCAGCCACTGTACAGACCTGGAGAGATAGTGTTCTCTCTGTTACTGCTTCTTTTGTCATGAAGTTGAACAGAATGGGGTTTTGGGGTTATTAGTGGCACATCTTTCCAAACATCGATTGAGTTCTGAGGTTCTTTATTATTTCAAAGATTATTTGTCAGCCACATGAGAGTATAGCCGAGCTAAAGTGGGTTATGGATCAGATTTCTTCCCATTTTGTTGTCCATCTATCTCCTTCAGCACGATTGTCTTTCAATTCTTCTCTTTCAAGCCTCCGTCTGCTATTTTCTGCTTTCCTCTCTCTTGTATCCCCCTCATCAGATTTCCCTCATCAGTTTTTTTCCAAAACTTCTTGCACAAAGAGCACTCTTTCGGCTGTGTTATTCCTCCGTCTCATACCTCCTCCTTTCCCACCATCTTATTGAGTGATGAGGGTCGCTCCTCCCTTCCCTTCCCCCTCTTTCCTTATGTCTTTTCTGCCTTGCTTCCCCCTCACTTTCTCTCTCTTTCCCTTTCTCTTTGTGAGTATTTGTGGGGTAAAATGAGAAGGGGTCTCTCAGCTGTGTGGTCTGTGCTGACTTGCATGTGTCAGGCAAGGCTAATTATGACAGGCTCATTCGACGTCCTAAACCTATCAAACATACCCGCCTTGCCCTAAAGAAAGAAGCATCAGGTCAGGGGATGCCAAAAATATGGTGCGTGCATAAAAAATAAAAAGAGAGGACAAGGATGGGTCAGAGAACAATAGATAGAACTAGAGAAAAGTGAATAAAAAAATAAAGACGTGGGAATTAAAGATGGGAAAACATGGAAAGGTAAGTCAAGAAGTGGATGTCTTGATAGTATCAATGACTGTCTGAGCCATTCATGATCTGCTCCAGACCTACTGCACTCACTGACCCTGAGCTCATTTGCATCGGTGTGTACACGTGTGTGTGTGTGTGTGTGTGTGTGTGTGTGTGTGTGTGTGTGTGTGTGTGTGTGTGTGTGTGTGTGCGTGTGTGTGTGTGCGTGTGTGTGTGTGTGTGTGTGTGTGTGTGTGTGTGTGTGTGCCCTCGCACGCAGCCGTATACGTTTCTTAGAAAGCATGCTTGAAACTCTTCTGTGGTTTAGCCTCTAGTAGGGCCCCTAGTTTAGTGCACACATGCTTTATCTGTGCATGTAAAAGTATTTCTAATCTGGACTAAAGGGAGAGGTTTAGTAAACACAGAGAGAGAGAGAGAGAGAGAGAGAGAGAGAGAGAGAGAGAGTGTAGATGGACTTGGTGAAATAAACAAAAAGACAGCTGTGTTTTAATTGAAAGCTTTATTCTTGTCAATGCTGGCCAGAAAAGATCAAAACACTGTCCCTGTGTATATACAGTACTGTGCACAAGTCTTAGGCCATTAGTATGTTCACCAGATAAAAATGGTTTGAAGTCAGTTATTTCTATCTTTTGCTATCATGTGTCTGTAGGAAATATCAGATTACATTTCCAAACATTCATTTTTCCATTAATTGTAATAATGCAGTGAGATTAGTGTCTGATCTGATCATCATCAGTCTGTCTGGAGTGACATGAAGAAACAGAATAAACTGAGACTGAATCCAGAAGAACTGACGCTTCAAGAAACCTCCTGAGAAACTCTGCTCAAGTGCACCGAGGACAAACTGCTTTAAACACAAACGATGCTAAATAGAAGTTACTTGATAAAGAAATCTATTTTTGACAGCATCCTCGTTTTACAGCATTTATACACAAGTGCCTAAAACTGTTAACAGCGCTGTAGCTTTGCAGGAGCTTTCTTGAAGCGTCTTGAGACACAGTTCTTCTGGATTCAGTCTCGGTTTATTCATATAATCACAGACAGACTGATGATGGTCAGATCACATCTCTGTGTGGAGCACAGAAATCTCACTGCATTATTACAATTAATGGCAAAATGAATGTATGGAAATGTAATCTGATATTTCCTACTGACACACGACAGCAAAATATAGAAATAACTGATTTGAAACCATTTTTTTAGCTGCTGAAAATAACAGTGGCCTAGAGTTGGGCACAACACTGTATATGGATTACTTAAAATGCAACGCTTAGAAATTATATATTTTTTAAACTGTATATTGCAATAATATATTAAATGTCACATAAGTTATTTCATATAAATGATTGATTCTCTTTGCATGCCAATGCACTCGTGTGTTTCCTATGAGTGTGTTTTCCTGTAGGTGGTTTTGTGTAGGTGGGGGGTTGATTTTTTTTTTCTCTCGTGTTTGTGTTTGTGGGTGATTTTGAGCTGAAAAGAGCAGCAGATGAGTCACTGATGATCCTCAAACGCTATAACCATGTCAGTCATAGTTCTTCTGAGAACTTCTCAAATCTGCGAGTAAACCGTGTAAAACTGAGTTCTTAGTAAAACATGAGTATTGTTTCAGATATTGCTCGTAAGGAAACCGTTGTTTAATTATTAGTGCTGTTTTCATAAGACGTGACAATGGAAATCAAGGGACCTTCACTTGAAGATCACTTTTAGTTTTGACTCATTCAGGTTTTTTAGCAGTCGATGCCAATACTGAGATCTAAACAACAGAGCGTTTGCCTGGTCAAGCTACAGTCTTACTAGTCAAGAACACACACTGGGCATCATTTATCAGTCTAATTAATTTTAATTAAATAAAATCAAACTCTATGTACCTAAATACCAATTTACTTCTCCCTCGATCCACAACAAATCCTTTACATTTAACAGTATTACATAAAAATAGTGAAAAACTAAGTAGCTGTAAAATTATATATTAATCTATAAAATAAAACACAAGGCATTCATTATAATCAGCATACAAAAGTCAAACTAAAATTAATTTATTTAAAGCGAAACTGAAACGGCATTTTGCTCACGAGACTCTTGCTTTTGACTATTTTTGTCATGTAACATTTGGTTGTTAAACTATTATTTATTATTTAAACACGGGTTTGTACTTCACTCATGTTCCAATATCCACCTAAAACATCATCCTTCAATTGTGCAAAACATTTAGTTTGGGCGCTGCACACTGATTTTACAACAGACCTTTGAAACCGAGCAGTGTAACATTTATGATCGGTTGATTGCATTTTAGTTTGATGATGAGTGGTTTAAATGTCAGCTTATGAGGCGTCTGCGCAATCAGTGGATTTAATATAATAAAGTTATAAAGAAAACCAATAAAATGCATCAGGAGTGTCAAAAAATGAGCGTAACCGCACAGAAGCGCTTCAGGCGTGTGATGCAACAATGTGCAAATCTTCATGGTCTGTTGTTTAAGCTGATATTTGCGCATATAAAGTTAAAGCCCTGAAAGAAAAAAAGACATTCTGATCTTAGTGCCATATTTGCTGTCATACGTATTTTTCCAATGTCTTACTAAATATTTGAAGTGTTAAAGAGAGGTGGTGTGTCACGTCTGCTAAATATAATCTAATGTACGTGTATACATACTGGACAAAGCTAGATCTATTAGTTTGCAAAATTTAATTCGAATTAAAGCATTTGCATAACAGCTTAGTGATACTCAATGAATGTTGTGCTCTCAAAAACAATGTCTGCCCATAGTTATTTCTGGGGAACTGCCACAGCAAGTTGCTTTGTTTAAAAACAAATTTCAATTTCAATTCCTGTCTAGTGGTAGTAGGTCAACGACCATCATATCTTAAGCGTGACCTTGCACGTCTACTATTTTGAGGTTGGTTCAGAATTCAGACATGTCTGATGAGTAATAACATTATAGAAAGAGCATTTAGTGGTGACCTTAATGTCTCACCGAAATGCCAGATCTTTCCGTGCGTTATCATTGTCTTTCTGAGACCTGTAGAGTTTCACATCCCCTGTGTCACTTGCTTTTGGATCGATGATCAGCTGTCTTGTGACACCGTGGATGTTTGTGGCTCGCTTGGTTAAGATTTCTCACATTTTAAAAGACACGACGTCTCAGGCATTTACTCTGATTGCAGAAGCAAAAGTCCCTTGTACAAACTAGACAAGAATCAGGATTTTCTATTTTATAATCAGGAGCTGATTATATGGGCAAGGTATGTATTGTTCTTGTCTTTCAACATTAGCTAGTGTCACTGAAGTGACAAGAAAGGGTCAAAAATGTAAATTCTGTCATTATTTACTTCGTGTTGTTCCAAAGCTGTATGAACTGTATGTTTTCATTCTAAGAGAGTCCATGCTGTTTCACAGAAGAGAAAAAGTTGGCAATATTTTGGGTGAACTATCCCTTTAAATGTGTGCATGCTTAAAAATGTGTGTCTGGTCACCTGATTTATGTGTCTCGGAGCACGTGGTGTTAAATGTACATTGTTCGCCAGTCGTGGCATAAATCGTTCGCCCGATAAATAAAGTACAAAGACACCCAGCGGCGTAACAAAAGAGTGGTTGTAATGTTGCTATGTAATTGGTGTTATGTCAGCTCCGCATTGCTGCATATTAAGTTAGTGCTCTAGTTTCGCTCTTCTCAGCATTGATGCGCCGTAACATGCAACCGGAGGGGTGAGGTAACTACAGGGCACAAGAAGTGCTTCGTCACGCTGAGAGGAGCGAGTGAATGGGTGTAAGAGGAGGCACATCTACATTGTGTTATGACACATCTGCCCATCCCTCTATCGCCGTTGAATGACGCAACGGCGACGTAATAACGGTTTCCGCTCTCCGTTCTCCCTCGCTCTCATTCACTCGCTTCTCCTCCGCCGGTGACAGTGCACTTTATCTCTCCGCTCGGGCTTGTGTTTGTCCGTGGGGTTGCCTTACCTTCAGTATGTTGACGGTGGTGATCCAACTGGCAGGACTCAACAGAGAGAGAGCGAGCGGGAGAGAAAAACACTGATCAGAAGGAAAGACGACAAGACGAGAGAGTCTCGAACGTGGAAAGAGGTTAATCCAAATTGCGCGTAGTCTGCGTTCGCATCTTCATAATGCGAAAGCGATCCTACTGAGACGATTGGCATGTTTTTCTCTCCTACTGAACAGAACAAGTACCAAAATCAGCTCATGGAGGAAAGGGAGAGATAGAAAAGATGCAGAGTGAGAAGACCCAGCTGAGAAGCTTCAGAGTTCCGCAGAGATGGGTTGGCATTGAGCAAAGTGTTTAGGCAGGAACGAAAGCGCAAGTGTGGGACGATGATAGCATATTCGTCCTTCACACCGAACACTCACTTACCATCGTGTTTTCTATATTCTACTCTGGACTCCCTCACACGATCATCACCTCTTCAAAAGCACCTCGTCGCCCTTCCTCGCTTCCGAACAGGACAAACACCATCGACGAGTCAAACTAGATAGCCAGCGGCTAAATAATAATAATAAAAAATGTCTTCTCCCTCAAAACTTCATGCTTCCTATGTCTCTGCGGTTCCCGGTAACCTCGCTGTACCTTGTGGTTGCTTCTGACAGTCGCTGTGCTTTCCTCCTCACATCCTGTGTTTTTTGGCTTCGAGACTCTTTTGCTGCTGCTTGACTCTTATATATGTGGTCTCTATAAGCGCAGCCATGTATATGCTTCGTATATGTTGCCATTTTTACACATTTTCCCCCCTCACGAGTTTGGTTTGACAGCAGCACTTGTGTATGTTTGGTCTGTGAGCATCTCCTGCCAGCCATCATCTGTTCGAAATCAACGTTAAAGTGCGCCGTAATAAACATTTCGAACAAACTGAAGCGTCGAGGAAAGCACAATAATGGCAGGAGTAAATATATCGATTTCCCTTTCCTTGTTTGTTTTAATGTGCCATTCTTAGTCATCACAGCAGCTGCCATTTAGTGTTTGAGTAGACGTCTGCATTTAACTGCTGCAGCCTCCATCTTATGGAGCCTCAGAATTCGACACCAAAACACCTCAACGATTACAAATAACTGCTCATTTTCGTTGTGCATGCACGTAAGCCATAGATCTCTTCAGCCGGTCCTTTATTTAGCGCAGTAGCTAGCCAGTCTGCCACTTTCTCTCTCTCTCTTTCTCTCTTTATGCTTTGCAGCGGCTGTATTTATTGCACGCTCCACCATTCCATCGTACGTGCCCAGTGTGGCTCAGATAATGGCCTCTCTCACTCTGCACACACAGAAAAGAGAGGGGGAGGACGAAAATGAAGGGAGGGAGAAAACGAGTGAAGGGGGAGGGAGTGAGCGAATGAACGAACGATAGAGAGAGAGAACGGTGGGGGCTGTAAGGCAAAGCAGACGGCAAATGCAAAAAGCATAAAGAAAAAGGAGAATATAGAAAAAGGGAAGGGAGGAGCAGAGACATAATGAGAGGGGGAGAAAGAGAGAAACGGTAGTGGCGATAGGAAGGGAATTAGAGTGTGTGTGTGTGTGCTTGGGGGAGGTGTGTATGACAAAGTGTGTGTGTGTGAGTGTGTGTGCATCCGTGTGCCGCACTGCCTGGCTGACTGAGTGGGAGCGAAATAAAGAAAGAAATAAACCCGTAGTGGATTTCCACCGGCTGGCTGATGCTTGTTTTTTTTTTTTTTTCTGGCACTGTCTCGAAAGCCGTATTCCATGCACTTTCTTGTCCACGTTTCCCACCTTTGTCTCTCCAGCAGCGTTATTGGGACAGCTAGACCACTGTGAGTAGACGCCAATCTGTTCGGTTCTCTCTCTTTATGCTTGAGCTTTGTATTTTGATCGGGATAGACACAGGAGCACGGAGGAGGGGGGGGGTGTTGTGCGTCTTACCGTGTTCAGCTGTCTACTACTACACTTTAAACCTCATCTGCAGTCTCTTGTGTTTGTCTTTTTCTGTTTTTTTTTTGCTTTGTACTGTCAACCTTTGAGCCAGTTGTTAATTACGTGTAATACTATGGAAGCAGCATACGGTCTAAGTTTAAAGGGCACCTCATACTTCTGAGTTAAACCGGTTTTACTGTCTCTTCTGGTTGGGCGTGTTAATGTTTTGGTTGTAGTTGTAGCTTTGACTAAGAGAGAGAGAGAGAGTTTTGGCAGCACTGAAAGTCCTGGCACACCTCAGATAATTGCCTAAGCACGTGCTTTCTGCTGTCAGACAGACAGGTGTGTGTTTGCAGGTGTAAGACATATATGTGTGTCACTGATCCAAAGAATCTGATACACATCTTGCACGGCGTATGTAATAAATCAACTCTCTGATGTTTGAAATACAAACTATCTAGTCCTTTTTTATGTGTAAGCGCATTCATGTGGTGGGACTAAGACTGTATTGTGAAAGTTTTCTGCGTGACTGTGTGCACGTGGGTGTCCATTGCATCACTGAAAAGAGGAAAAAGAGCCTGTTGTAAGAGTTGTGTGGTTCAGCTTTTTTGTAGAGTTGGAGTGTGACCAGTGTTGGTAAATGGGGTACTAACTCATGCTCCACGTCTGACAAATGTTTTTGAAACACACACACACAGTCTGCTCAGTGGTTGGCACACCGCCCCATGGGGGTCTGACCAGACACCATCACAGAAGTGTCCATTAGTATAACCTATCAAAATAGCTTTCACAATTCACAATCTCACAATAAGAGAGATTTGGACATTTAGTTATGGAGCTGTTAGGTGAACTCGTGAACGTTTAAGTCTTGTTTCAGCAGTCTAAATGATTGATTTTATTTTATTTTTAAAAAGTTCAAGCATTATAGATGCTTTTACATAATTACTGCTTAAGGCACCAGAACAGACAGTTGCATGTTAGTTGTAAATGGGTGATTCATTTCATTTAGCTGGCATGATAAAACCACAAGGTCCTCTTTTCTAAGATATGCCTTCATCATAGACAAAGCACTCTGTATTTGTCATTGGTGCAGCTAACATGTTTTTATTTCATCCACTTCATCACATATAAGAGGACTGAAGGCATTATACACATCATTCACTTTGTCAATGATGATCAAATCATCAATTTGTGATAATATTGTCTATTTTAGAGATATATTATGACCTAAAGTGCCAGGAAGATGTTATTCCACGTAGATATGGTCTTTTCCCACTTGAACAAATTCACAGTTTTCACAACATCCATTTAACCTTTTGAAGAAAAAAGCACAATAGATTGTTCAGAGACCAGCGGAGAGGATATTTGAAAACCAAGAACCATTAAGAGGTTCTCAGTATGTTGACTTGGTTATTACCAGTTGTATTATAAATGTAAATATGGGTTTGTATTTGCATGAGACACTTGAACATGATGCAATGCTGTTCTGTCTCCATTGTGCCCTTGAAAAATGTACAGGTAGACTCAGGTTGTTTGAGTCAGAATATGCCTGGAGTTTGTGTATGTACATAATTTGGGCATAATTTATAGACAATAGACAACACTGCAATAACCAGTGGTCATGTTATGTCGTCTTTGCGGAATGTGTTTTCTTGAGAGCAGAGAGGAAAGACTGAGAGGGAGCAGGAGATGAACATAAGAAACCCAGGGATCTCCATGGAGCAAAGTATTATGTAGTCTTCTCTCAAATTAGGCAACAACCTTACAGAGAATACAGAGATGAATCAGTCCAACAGGTCAGGGTATGCTGTTTAGTTAAAAGAGGTCAATGTTTAATTTACAGTATGTCGCAATTCCGGAACAAAATACTATGATCTTTGTTTGATTTAAACTGCAATTGATATATTAAAATAGTGTTTGCCCTATATTTTTGTATGATGTAATAAATGCATCACAGCTACAAATGGTTTACAAAGATAGTGTTGAATCAGATGCATGGACTAAAAACGTATATGAACTGTTAGTTTGCTGAAACATTGTCAAGTAACTTATGTTTTTGCTCTTCCACAGACTGTTTCTGTGGTGGGTTCAGTGGATGGCCCTAGAGGAAGAGGCCAGATGGAAATTGGGTCCCATGACCGCCTGGGTGAAGGCGTGTTAAACCAGGAACTGTCTAATGGGCTTAGCAAACATGCAGCAAATGAAGAAAATATCTGTGATGAAGTAGTCAGAAGCGTGACCAGGGAGCAACACCAGCACAACTACCACGAGGAAGCTGGATGTATTTCCCAGACACCAGGTTGGGTCCCTAAGAATGCTGGGAAGTCCAATCCTGAATCTCAACAGGGTGCTTGGAGTGGCCGAAATGCCAGTACACCAGTGAATGATGCGGATATGGAGGATGCACGAACCCTGGTGGCCTTTTCTGCTACTGTTGGCTCACCTACCACCTTTCAACAACCATCAACCTTGTCAGACGCCTACAGCTCAGCTGTACGAAAGGTTCAATCAAGAAATGTCTAATGGAGGTGATGAGGCCAGACAGAAAGGTGTGGATGGTGAGATGTACCCCCCTGAAGATCTAAATACTCTTCAGGCAGCACTGAGCAAGGCCCGTCATGGCCACAAGCCACCGAACTGTGATTGTGATGGCCCAGACTGCCCTGACTACCTGGAGTGGCTGGAGAAGCAAATCAAAATAGTGGCTAACTCCCAGGATAAAGGTTCTTGTAAGATTTCGGGTGCTCTTCCACAGCCACATGCACAGCATCGTCATGCCCAATCCCAGCCTCAACAATGTGGAGGCAACCCCTCATGTGTGCAAGACACAAAACCACATCCCCATGTTAACCAGCCTTCTGCTCCTAGACCCTTTGGCCCACCAGCACCTATTCCCTGCTCCCCGACCGTTCTGTCCATAGCCAAGGAAAGAAATGTTAGCTTGCAAACAGCAATTGCAATTGAGGCTTTAACCCAGTTGTCTGCCACTGACCCACAAACTGTTCTTTTTCCAGGCGCGTCTTCACCTGCAAATCACCATCAGCATCTGCCAACCTCCTACCCGCAGAGTATGCCACAAGTGGTCTCTTCATCACCTGGTCCTCTTTTTTCCTCCTCTGCAATGCCACAGTCCATCCCTCTGGGACATTATCCTCAAAAGGAGCTGTCATGGGATCAGCAAAGACCTCAGTCTCAGGGTGAGGCCCCTGCACCAAACATTTCGTCTAGCCCATCTCACTATGCTTCCACATGCCCATCCTCCAAGTCCCCTTTTACAAGCGTACACCCGTCGACCCCCAATGCCCGACCCCAGCAGTGGAACCATGGCACAGCTGGAAGCTGCGAGAAAAGCTCCCCTCGGAACCCATGGATGATGATGAACACTGATTCCCAGCCTTGTTTTGTAAACCCATCCCAAGGCGGTAGCGACCCAGTGTCCGAGCTAAAGCAGCTCCTCGGAGACACCGGCGCAAAGTATACCAACTCATCCTTCAAGTTCCCATTCCCTCTCCCCAGCTTGCAGGATGGTCGCAAGGGCAGCCTTACTGGAATGCCTCACATCAAGCAGGAGGTGGATGCGAAGGAGTACCTGGGCTCAGGGTGTGCATTCTTGGGCCAGGAAGGGTTGGTAAATGGCCAGCAGCAGTTCCAGGGTCAGCAGTTTTCCCCCACCATTAGGCACTCAACTCAGGCAGCACTACAGCAGCACCTTCATCATAAACGTAACCTCTTCTCTAATTCCCCCACCTTCAACCCGTTAGCCCCCATGGCTTGTCAGAACCTTCGTAAGTGGTGGCCACAGACTATGCCCGAGGGTCCTGTAACCATCAAACAGGAGCACAAAGAACCCAAAAAGAAAAAGAGCATTCGGAGTTCTCCTCTTCTCAAGCAGCCAGTGGGTGGGCTTTTTGGTCTACTGGGCACACCTCTTCCAAAACCCAAACAGAATTGTTATTAAGAAGCATAAACAGAAGGCTTCCCAACCATCTTTCCTCCCACAGAACCAGATGATAGTATCGAAACCTCCCCTCGTTTCCCCAGGATGTGCACCATTCTTATCTCAGCTTGCTCCATCTCTATTAGGCATGGAAGCTGGGCTTCCCCCCTCTCAGGTGGCTGAGAGCCACCCAGCTCCAGCTCAATCTCAGGAATCCATTTTTAAAAGCAGTAGTGCACCTATCTCTGAAAAAGCTCTTTCTTCTTTTGCCGCCATGTCAGTCCCAGCACCATCCACCCAGAAGGTGACACCTTGCTCAGGCTCAGCTGGGTTAAATGATAGCATCCCAACAACCAGTATCACACCTCAAACCTCTACAACACAGCAGACTCCTTCTCTGGCTGGCCTCAGTAACCTAGATCCTAAATTTGAAGAGCTTATTCGCCAGTTTGAGGAGGAGTTTGGGGACACCATTTCCTCAGCTTCTGCAGCAGAGACCCCAGAGAATGGCCCTGCTCAGCCAGCGGTGACCGAGTCACAACCGAACTCAGGACAAGTCAGACCCGAGTCACCATCCCCAAAGCAGCCAAATAACTGCCCTCCTTTCCCCAATAATGATTCTGAGCCCATGGATGAAGGTCAAAAGGATTGGGCTAAAAGATTGAATGAAAAAACACCATGGCCATCTGAGGAGCTCTGTACTATCAAACAGGAAAGTGAGGAATGTGAGGTAGACGTGAAACCTTCTGGTCAGCCCCTGTCTGTAGCTCAGGATGCATTTCTGAAGCAACAGCACCCCTTCATCACACCTTTCTCACCTCCGGCTAAACGTATAAAGATTGAGTCATCTGGTGGCGTGACAGTGGTCTCTACAACTGCATGTTTGTCTGCAGACAGAGAGAGGGATGATTTGAATACTCCCACCAAGGATATCTTTCCCTCCTCCCCTTCACTTAAGGGTTTTCTTGAGTCGCCATTGCGCTACTTGGACACTCCCACCAAGAACCTGCTGGATACACCTGGGAAAGATACCCAACCTGATTTTCCCACCTGTGACTGCATAGGTAAGTGAAAGAATTCTATCCAGCAAAATATACTGGAGGGCAAGATCATTCATATTCTCAAACCGGAATATAAAAGCACAAATAAATGGACATTTTGTGACAGTATAGTACATCACACCACCCCACATCCCAGGTGAAAAACAAGTACACTTCCATAATGTATGTAAAGTGATCTATTTTCGCGCACTAATTTTATACTTAATATACTAAAAATTATCCTTTAGTCATTCTTAAGATAAACTTAAGACCATCTAAGTGTACTCAACTGTCCTATTTTGAGACAACATGAATATGAACTAAATGCACTTTTAATATACTATCTTTGTATTGAAAAAAAAATATTTAGTTACCACTTGTAGTACAGTTGAACCCATCTTTCATTCACTAGTACACTTAAGTGTACTACAAGTGGTAGATAAAGATGGTAAATGCAAAGATAGTATGTTAAAAGTGCATTTTAGTTCATAATCATGGTGTCTCAAAATATCACAGTTGAGTACACTTAGATGATGTTAAGTATATCTTAAGAAGTACTAAAGGATATTTTTTGTATATTAAGTACAAAATTAGTGCGTGAAAATAGAGCACTCTAAGTGCATTATGGAAATGTACTTGTTTTTTACCTGGGATCCCCTCACATTCTACTCATCATGAGAACATGAGACCACTTAGCTTACTCATTTAGCATTTTTCAACGCAATTTGTTTATTTTTTTTAAGACAAATTTGCCATTTTGTCATTTGTCATTTTGCCAAAAAAGTGGGATTCGCTGGGAAAAGTGGTTTCGAACTCGGGACAACCATAATACAATGGCGTTATATGTCGGTGCACTGCCCACTAGGCTATCGCCGGCGACAATGCCATTTAGGTTTAATATAGTTTCGCTTTATTACAATATAGACTAAATTGATCATTAGAGTTACCTATAGGAAGCCCCAAGTGTTTCTCTTTCAACATATAATTTCTGCATCAGTACATTTCTCAGGGTAGTGTTGGGCCATGTCTGAGAATGAACGCTCTATCAGGGGCCCATGCATGGCATTGCAGTCTGTTCTCTGTTCCTCTTGCAGAAGAACAATAGATTTGAAGAAAGGAGCCCATTGTAATTCTTTTGGCCAGTGCAGTGCACTGCCTTCTGTCTATGTTCAGACTGTCGGTACAGTGAGTACAGCTAGTTTCTGCAAAGGAGGCATTTACAATGAAGAGAGTCTGCTCATATATCATATGATATACTGTGGTCAGATATCAAAGAAGGGAGGGAATAGGGAGGACAGGGTGAGAAGAAATGGACTGGAACCTCTCAGCTTGGGCCTCATATCTCTTATTGTCACTTCAGAGGTTTTGGTTAAGTGAGTGAAATTCGTATTCTACATGTGATATATAAATATCAATATTCTTTGGCATGATTGAAGAAAGTGCATTCAAGGATAGCAAACTATGCCTGAACACTTGTTGAAGCTTGACTGTTGCCAAGAGCAATGGACAATAGAAGGGAGGTTTCCATAGTGAATCCTTATAGCACTCTGTCAACACCACAGGGAACACCCAGTGTAATTTGATACTTGCAAACACACTCAAACCTGTCCCTAATGTATTACCTTAAGTATTCTGCCATGTTAGAATATTTTTAGAATAGATTGTCTCTTTTGTCTGTCATACTTTGTGCTTCTCTATGTAAAGCCACTGAGTTTTTCCCACGCTGTTAGCTATTCTTACATCTATTGTTGGTGTTTTACTCTGCTGAGTAAGCAGGTAGTAAACAGCCACTAAATGTTTTTCTTCTCACAAACACTTTTTTTGTTCGACTTGCGTAGGACGTTCCCACAAATGATTTCCTGACTTTAGTCAGGCCTTTATCCCTTCATACACCCTGAGTGGAATGTGACCTTAGATTCCCTCTTTCCCAGACAAGTCCCATTCTCTCTTGCTCACCCACACACAACTGACTCATACTATCATTCTAATGGCATTACACATTAGCGGTCTAAACTGTTAATATCATTTGGATTATTAGCCTTTACTGTACAAGAGCGTGTCCATGCTTTAACCTGCTTTGACTCTCTGTCTCCCATAGAACAAGTCCTAGAAAAGGACGAGGGTCCGTATTACAATCATTTGGGATCTGGGCGAGACATTGCTTCGGTCAGACGACTGATGGAAGAAAGGTGAGAGGCATTATTATTGGTTCAGATAGCATTCCATAATGTCACCTTCTTCACAGCTCTTGATGTACGCAAACACAGCCTGCAGGGCCATGTGGGATCCTACTTTAAAATCAAGATTTGGTAACCGTTTATTTTGATGGACCCTTTTGTCCATTCTGTTGATTCTAAATAAAGTTTGAACCTGCATGTCAACAAACTCTCATTAGAGTATTAGTAGACTGTCTGATTAATATCTGATAACTCTTTATTGTGATGGTGTACCAACAGACATTCTACTAACTATACACTCTTAAAAATTAAGTTGCTTACAAGGTTCTTCACAGTGATGATAGAAGAACCATTTTTGGTTCCACAAAGAACCATTCAGTCAAAGGTTTTTAAAGAATCATCTCTTTCTTACCTTTTTATAATCTGAAGAACCTCCTTTCGCCACAAAGAAGCTTTTGTGAAACAGAAGTCTAAATGGTTCCATAAATAACCTTTTAACATCTGAAGAATCTTTCTATGGGATCGTGAAGCACCTTTATTTGTAAGAGTGTAAGTAACTTTGCAAGTACATGTCAACTTATTCTAACCCTAACTCTACCAGTCTACTAATACTCTATTAACACTCTAATGAGAGTTAGTAGATATAGGTGCAGTGTTACTTATAGTAAACTGAATGTGTTAAAGGGACCATCAAAATAAAGCGAAACCCAAGATTTTATTAAGCCAGACAGGACAACCACAAAAACCAAAGTGTGCACCTGTTGGATTCTTTCTCGATCTACTATTATAACAGTATCATTTGCTGGAGAAACTATTTTGAAGGTTGCATTTAAAAGACAGCTTGCTTTTTCTGTAGCAGTCACATTTCTGTCTTGTCCCTTTTTTTAGAAACATGTTACCAAAAAAGTAACTGGAAGAAGAATATTCTTCAATCTAACAATCAGACAAACTAACGTTAAAATCCATTTATAGATAAAACTATATTTTCTACTGTTTGAAGCATAGTTTTAAACTTCAAAAACCACAGAGGACTGCTACTGCCCCCACGTCATTTCCTTTAAGAGCTCCCTAGCGACCCTGTCATTGTTTAGAAGCTCTGGCAGTTGGATCCTGGCAACAGATTCTTAAGCAGCTGAGGATAAGCATCTCTCTTTTCTGCCATTTGCTCTCCCTTCACCCCTCCTCCCACCTTCCTTCTCTATGATCTTGTCCCCAGGGAATTCCTGACCCAGAATCCAACAGGAGTAACAGGAAATATGGGCATCAGCAGATCCACACTGGGGAGAGACAGACAGACAATGAATAACAGGACAAGAGAGAAAGAATTTAGAGGAAATTAAAGAAGTAGGGGGTGAAGTGATGAAAAGAGTGGGGTATATGTGACCCTGGACCACAAAACCAGTCATAAGTGTCAATTTTTCGAAATTGAGATTAATAAATCACCTGAAAGTAGAATAAATACACTTTCCATTGATGCATTGTTTGTTAGGGTAGGATAATATTTGGCTGAGATACAACTATTCAAACATCTGGAATCTGAGGGTGCATACAAATTAAATATTGAGAAAATCACCTGTAAACAAAGTTAATTTACCATATATGAGAATACTTGACATATTCCCTGAGGTCTGAAAACTTTGCTTATACTTTAATGATCCTGTAGAGGAATATGTTAAGCTCCACATCGCGTTTACCCCCTTTCCACTTTGTTGACCCATTTGGACAGAGTATCTCCACCTTTGCTGACCTCTGGTACACTTGTCCACTCTCGTTGCTTTATTTGAGAGCTGATTGAGGGCATAAACTCAGTATTTCTATAGCCAGAGTCATCTCTTCTGAGATAAGGGGGAGCTGGTGGGTAGAGGAAAAACCTTGCCTTTGTTTGTCTGTCAGAGAGTGACTATAGCCTCCTTAAGCCTAAGCCTGACCCTTGTGTGGCCTTTGACCTCAAGCCCACCCCTGTGGATCTTTGAAGCTTCTCTTTCTAGACAGTATTTATATTTAGCACATACTGCTGTCATGCTCGTGCACTGAGAATTGTATTTGAGGAGACAAGCGATTGTTGACTGACAACATGAATGATCATATACACAGTGTTGAAAGGTTATTATACAAGACTACTATAAAACTATTTCATAACTAACTGTAATTTAATTACACGTTTTTTTCTCAGTTAACTGTAACAGATTACAGTTGCGTTTATTGAAATTAAATCAGATTTATTTAACAAAATTACATAATTTTGTTATATGTAACTACTTACTCCCCAACACTGCATACATACTTGTGTGTAAACATTAGAACTGAGTATCAGAAACTGCTTCAATATATTACATGCATCACAATATTACAATGTGGAACTGTTCAATACAAAAAAAAGAAGTTTCAGCTATATGCAAACTTACCCACATTTGGTACGTGTACAATTTTACAGTTTATTCATGGAGCCATATTGAGATCCCAATATTTATAGAAATAGTAAACACAGGGCCTTACAAATGTAGATACCAAAGGAAAAGTTTGTTTAGAACCAGAATCCGGAAGGATGTTGAGATATCGTTAATAATTCTTGAGTTATAAGCATGCAAAAAAAAAATGGGGGGGGGGGGGGCTTAGAAAGTGCTTTTTCCCATTTTTGAAGTATCCCCGTTGATATGTAATACTTCAAGAATTACTAAATACAACAGATTGTACTAATAGACCTACCAATCTCTGTGTACCTCTGGTTTGGTTGAGTTGACCCAGTATCATAATTCCATCATTACTGAAGCTTTACCAAACTCGAACTGCTTAAATCCTTGAATTTGATTTCTACATGCATGCACCCAAATCTGTTCGAAGTATGATGTGACTTAAATGTGGTGGGCTGAGGTGCACTATTGTTTTCAAACTGTAATTGCCTGTCACTCAACGTCTGTGCCTTCGTTATGGCAGGTATGGGGAGAAGGGAGAAGCCATTCGTATTGAGAAGGTGGTTTACACTGGGAAAGAAGGAAAGAGCTCTCAGGGATGTCCTATCGCTAAGTGGGTAAGTGTGCTAAATTAAATATTTCTAAAAGCATTGGGTTACCTGAATGATTGGACAGCCAATCTGGCTTAAGGAAGTCCTGCATAATTAGGCTGGTTTGGGGTTCACCTAAGCCAAGTGGACATGTTTCTTAACACCTGAAAAACAGCTAGTCCGAGTGCACTGTTTTTAACCTACAACTTTCTGCTTTGCTGCTATAAACACACCAACAGCTCAACAGCTCAGCGTCTATACTATGCCTTTATCATTGCTGACTGACTGTCTCTCTGTAGGTGATTCGTCGCAGCAGTGAGAAGGAGAAATTGTTATGTGTTGTGAAGCAACGGCCTGGGCACCACTGCGCCAATGCTGTTATTGTTGTTGTCATCTTGTGCTGGGAAGGCGTGCCCCAAGCTCTGGGAGATAAACTCTACAAAGAAATAACAGAAACCCTCATCAAACACGGCAACCCCACCAGCCGGCGCTGTGGACTCAATGACGAGTGAGTTTCCAACACAACTGATGTGTTTTTCACTGATAAGGTTGAACACAACAGCTATGTTGATGACTAATGTTGAACATAATGTGGGTCTGATATATCTATGCATTGGTCACATGCATCAGGTGGAGTTATATTTGGATGATTTACTGCCAAAAGTTGTTGACCTAAGGACAGTTTCTTTTGATATATTGTGCAATATAACCAGGTTGCATTTTTCAAGAGTCATAATGGAATAATAATTTGTGTAAGTCACATTTTTTACTAATATTGCAAAGGTCTTACATCATATACATTTAATTTAATCACACTCTTTACGCAAATGTAATCATACATGCTCCCTATTTGTATCTTTCATAAGACTTGTGAAACCTCCCAATGCTTGTAGCTAATGTATTGTTCTCACTAAGCATGATTTATAATAAAAAAACTTCAAAAGATGTCATCTATTGTAATTTAATTAAATTCATTGTGGATGCCTTTTTGCAGTCGAACCTGTGCATGCCAAGGGAAGGACCCAGAAACCTGTGGAGCTTCCTTCTCTTTTGGCTGCTCCTGGAGCATGTACTTCAATGGATGCAAGTATGCTCGAAGCAAAACCCCTCGCAAATTCAGATTGCATAGAGAGCACCCAGAAGAGGTTAGTTTCACATAAAAACATGGTGTCCTGGGCTGGGTGCCACCCAAATGCTACACTCAAGTTTAAAATCAGTTAGCAACGGCGTCAGATGAACTTGCACCTTGTTTATTAAATAACTTCTTGTCACGTATTTCTATTATAAGACTTTTTGGTTATAAGACTTTCCAGTTTTATGGAAGCCACCATCTTTGAAATGTACTTTAGTTAATATCAGCTGGGAGGAATAAGGAAAGGGGAGTTGACTTAATTTAGTCGTTTAACTCATATAAGCTTTGATATGACAATTTTGAGTCACTGTTAGTAAGTCAAATCCCAAACCCTGGTTGTGTGAACAGTAGCAATTTACTGTTCATAATAGCTTGTTTAAACTCATTTGCTACTTTTTTCCATACAGGAGGACAATCTCAGGGATAACTTCCAAAACTTGGCCACACATGTGGCCCCTGTGTATAATAGGCTTGCTCCCCAGGCCTACAGTAACCAGGTTTGTTTTATTAGAATTTCACACCACACTGAATGGTACACACTTTATACCATTCATTAACAGAAACCAAACCGCTTTTCTTGTAATTGCGGACTTATAGGTTTGGTGGGGTTTCAAGAAGTTTGTGTTGTTAATGTTTCAGAACTTTATTTGTGTACAGTGAATTATGTTATCAGGAAGTGCTACAGAAACTGAATTAATAATTTGTTTATTTAAAATACTTATTTAATTTTTCTGTGTTATTCAGTGTTTAAATGAGAAGATTGCTTCAGATTGTCGGTTGGGTTTGAAGGAAGGACGTCCATTTTCAGGGGTCACTGCATGCATGGATTTCTGTGCCCATGCTCACAAAGACCAGCATAACCTCCACAATGGCTGCACTGTGGTATGTTAATTATAGTTAATGAATATATGTATTTGTGTAAACAATGTGTCTAGGT
Source organism: Schizopygopsis malacanthus (assembly GCA_027474115.1). Classification (NCBI taxonomy): domain Eukaryota; kingdom Metazoa; phylum Chordata; class Actinopteri; order Cypriniformes; family Cyprinidae; genus Schizopygopsis; species Schizopygopsis malacanthus. The sequence continues at coordinate 1,221,038 of CM049869.1, read as the reverse complement.
TAGGCTTTTGCATCATACTTATTTTTAAGTGAATGAATGCTCTCCAGCGATGTACTTTGGTCACTGTCAATGGAACTAAATTACAGCACATGCATTGTAAATTGATCCTGTGCATATGCAGGTAAACCCTCACTCCCCTGATCTCAAAGAGCGACTGACGCTAGTGGCCACAGCCATTTAGCCTCCTTGTTAGCGCGTCCGCCTCCCATGCAGGAGATCAGGGGTTCGAGACCCGTTATACATATAAATGAAAAGGATTCACTGGTCAAATTTAGATTGGTGTTTGTGTATGATAGGCAGTAGGAGATTTACTCTATATATGGAATTAACTGGCCTAAAGCCCCGTTCACACCAAGTATGGTAACTATAAACAGAACTATATTTGCGTCCACACCAGCAAACGATACAATCTGTTTATTCTCAGCGCATGCTCATCTGCCGCTTTAAAGTTCTCTAGCTCGTGACAGCAGGATGGATTCTGATTGGGTATCAATGTTTTTATTGTTCATCAGCTGGAAAAAATCATTCTGAAAATGATTTCCATGATATAGTTTCTCTGTGCATTTATCGTTATAGCTGTGGTGTGGACTCTGCTATTCTTTAATATTGACAACGATTTTTTTGAACTATATCTTTATCATTATCTTTATAGTTCTCATCCTTGGTGTGAACAAGCCTTTAGACTTCCTAATTTTGTTACTTCCAGGTGTGCACTCTTACGAAAGAGGACAATCGCCGGGTGGGCACAATCCCAGAAGACGAGCAGCTGCATGTGCTTCCGCTCTACAAGATCTCTTCAACCGATGAATTCGGAAGTGAGGAGAACCAGCGTCTCAAAATGCAGACAGGAGCCATCCAGGTGCTCGCTAACTTCCGTCGACAGATTAGAAAACTTCCAGAACCTGCTAAATCTTGCCGGCAGCGTCGGTTGGAGGCCAAAAAGGCTGCATCGGAGAAGAAAAACAGGAAATTGCAACTTGCAGAAACCCCAGAGAAGACGATTAAGATGGAGATGCACCACATGGAGTCACCCCACCCTCAGAAAGGCAATAAAGGTCAGTGGTGAAATATTAGTTTGTCTCTATATGCATAAACCAGCTCAGGTACAATTCTAAAAGGTAGTTAAATTAACTACTGGTTGTTTAAAGTAAAGGACTGCTAATTTGGCTGAAGTTGAGAGTATTTTAGAGATGTGCTCTTTGGACTTGGTATATAATTTACAGTGGTGGCAAACATTATTACAACACTTGGCATATTTAAGAGGTTTTAGTTGTTTTTGTTGAATTGGTGATTACAATACCCATAAAACAAACTATTGTCAGAACTATCTGCGATGGAAGGAATCTGCTGGAACATTGAAAATGATGGACTGGTCCCATCAAAGTCTGGACCTCAACCCCATTGAGCAAATTTGGGGTGAGTTAGAAAATAATCTGGACAGATCTATCGTACATTCAAGAGAAATCCTTCGACTTGAGTTGCAGAAGGCATGGGATAACATTAGTGTTGAAGTTATCTGGAAATATATTGACACTATGCCAGATAGATAAGTAATCACTGCAAATGGTGGACATACCAAATATTAAAGTTAAAAATGGATATAAACAGAACGACTCGCTTAATCTGATATTTGTTGTGCTCCGAGCAATCATCTGCATGTGTCATGAACATTATGAAATGAAATCAGGTTTTGGAGCCAAACAAGTCAATATTTTCAGATGTCAGGTTTTCAAACAATTTTGGCCACCACTGTAAATGTAATTTACCATCTCCGTGTTGAACTTGAGCTCTAATCTTATGAAACTGACACTCAGCAACTATAAAATACACATTTACTACATCATTTTTTTGTTTGTTTTCTTGTTTGTCTGTTATCTAGCTATTCCAAAACAGGAGGTGAAACCAACCATCAAAAAAGAGCCTGTCGACCGCTTCCAGCCCTTCAATGGAGCCATGCGTGGCTACCCAGCACTAGGGAACGGCAAGACACCCTCTGATCCCCGCAGCATGAACAGTTTGTTCTCATACCCTGGAAATTATGCAAGAGGTTGCATCCCTACCAACGGCCAACCTCCTGCTCAGAACCCCATCGATGGCTTTCACCCCAACCTCCAAGAGATACGCTATGGTTATTACAATTACTCTCCCAGTGCACTTTTTCCTCCTGAGCTCTTGAGATATGATAATGGAACCTGGCCCAAAGCTGGAGAAGCCTCTGCCGCACCATTTGACCAGAAGCCAGATGTTCAGTGTCTCCAAGCCAAGCTGGCACAGGCCTATCCCAGCCGTCCACAGCAACAAATGGCTGATGCATCCATTCAAGGGTTCCCACACCCTTCCGAGGATTCCCAGTCTCCTGTTCCAACCAGTCGTACTTCATCCCTGGAGCAGACACACCGCTCTACGCCCATCATCAAGCAGGAGCCCATGGATGTGCCACTGTATGATGGCAGATCAGATGGGCAAGCTCAAAGCTGCCCATCCACTCCCAGTACCACACCAAAACCCCAAGGCTGGCCTGGGCACATACCAAACGGTAGCCTTATCACTAAAGGCTGGGATGGAAATATCAGACCAGGTCCGATCAATTCGCCTTTCACTCCGGATAAGCAGAGGCTCCATCAGCAACATGAACACCATAAGTTTCTACAGCAACAACAATGGAATTCCTATTCCTGCCCTAACACTCCAATGCCATCCCCTTCCCCATCTCCGTCCCCATCCCTGAAAGCAGGTCCATCACCTGCACCTTCTCCACTCCCGTCCACCCCAAGACAGTGGGGTAGCCCTGCCCCTAGTCCCCAACCTAAAGCATGGGGTCCTTACGGACCCATAGGTTACAGCGTTAGTGGCACAAGGCAAGGCAGTCCTGCTGGTGCTTTTCCCGAAATGCTCTCCCAAGCAGGTGAGAATTGTGGCTCTGCACCTTTGGGACTCCAGGAGAAAGCCTGGAAATCTGGTGGCGGATTAGCAGCAGGGAACACACCATCTCCAGCTCCTGAGGGACGCTTGTTTCCCGACGCGCTGCAGAAGTCAGATAATCAGGCATGTTGGGACAGCGAGGCTGAGACCCAGAGCGAACGTGACCCCGAGGAGGAAGAGTTGTGGTCAGACAGCGAACACAACTTCTTGGATCCTAACATTGGAGGAGTAGCAGTGGCCCCCGCTCACGGCTCAATCCTGATCGAATGTGCCCGGCGGGAGCTTCATGCCACCACGCCACTCAAAAAGCCTGACCGCTCGCACCCGAGCCGCATATCCCTGGTCTTCTACCAGCACAAGAACTTGAACCAGCCCTGCCACGGTCAGGCTTTGTGGGAGTCCAAGATGAAACTCCTAGCCGAGCGAGCGCAACAGAGGCAACAAGAAGCAGCTCTTTTGGGTCTCTCACAGGAAGACATTAAGGCCTATGGTAAAAAGCGCAAGTGGGCAGCTGGATCGGCGAGCCCGTCCCCTGGACAAACCAAGGACAGACGTGAGGGTATAGTCACGCGGATGGCACCCACACTGAATACCACCACCATAGTCACAGTTTCTCCATACCCATCCACACACCTCACTGGTCCTTACAGTCGATTCGTGTGAACTCTTGCAGACTGTCGCCCCCTGGAGCCAGAGATGGGAATAGAAATGATAAGGATCATGAATCTAACTCCTTTACCATTTGCTTCCCCTCTTCTAGCTCCAACAACTCTCTCAGGCCACCACAAGGGAGGGAGAATAGAGGACGGGGCACTTTTTAAACTTTTTTTTCTTTTACCTCAAATTTTGGCAGCAGTTTGGGAACTCCCCAAATGGACATGCTGTCTATGGTGCTCTTGCTCTCTCCAACGTGGGAGGGATTTCCATAGCTACCCCTCCTTAAGTGAATTTGATGATCCTAATTATAATTGCTCTATTATCAATATTATTACAATTGCTATTGTTACTGTCAATGTTGATATTACAGGTATTGTTATTATTATATTATGAAGATTACTATTTTTTATTTTAATGTTATTGTTTTTTCATCATTGTTATTAATATTATGATTCCCTCCCCCCCTTGACTAAGAGGGACCTCCTTTTTTCATTCTCGCTTGTTCGTTATGAACATGAGAACAAGCTAATCAGCATTTTGGTTGCGCTTTTTGCCTCTCCCACCCCCACCAACCTCTCTATATTAATGAAGCGGCTTTACATCATTGCAAGTCACATTTCTGTGACTGCATTAAGGCATCTTTGTGCTAGTCACTGAACGCGTGACCAAGAAAGGACCAAACACCAGCTTGGGCCTTTCTGTTCGGTGCCGCTCTTGATGAAATCTCTAAAGTTTCTCATCCCTTCAAATGGTGCTTCTTTTCTGTCTCAAGTGTCTCTAAATTTGCCCTCGCAAAATGGAGGCAGGTGCTTGACCTGGGTGCTCTTTAGCAGCAGATGTCAGTCATGTTCAGTGACAGGGACCTCGCAGTCCTGGTAATTGGTTCAGCCTTCTATCGTGTCACCTGATTGGTGCTGACTCATTTGCCTGCAGTTTCATTGGCCATTCTTCACTACCCATGTGACATTTTCAAGTTCTCTAAGGTGCTGATAGTGCTAGCAAAAATCCACCTTAATTGAACCGCCCTAAAGAGCTGCAGATAACCCACCGTGGGTCTTAAGCATTTTCACAATCCAAACTCGGCTCAAACAGGAGATAACCAAATCATCATCCAGTTATTATTGGCTTTAAATTTCGCAATCTATTCATGTGTTCGGATTGACCGTAGAGTAGAGGCTTGCACTGCAAATAAAAGATGTTCTTACTTAGTGTATTTGTCTTGTTTTCTAATATAAATATCTAAAAAAAAATTAATCAAGATGCATTCACATGACAAGTAAAACGACAAGACATGAAGTCTTGATTTCAAAAAAAAAAAAAAAAGTTAGTTTTTGCATAAAACAAGCATAAATATCTACCAATGGGGGAAGAAAAAGGTCTTGTTTAACCTTTGAATTAAGATAATATTTATTACCCCATTAGCCATTTTACTTGTCATGTGAATCTGGATTCAAGAATGTTTTGATATTTATATTAGAAAACAAAACAATACTAAGCATTACTTTGTTGTTTTTTTGCAGTGAGGAGCTGCAGTAGGTAAGAAATTGTGATTTCCTAAATTTTTCATTACGTAGAGTATCAATAGATTTGTAACATCACTGTATCTGGTTAGTTTTAGACACACAGGGCTTAAAGCTAGATGGCGACATGTCTAACTGGTTCCCTTAGATGCCAGTTCTTGTTTTTATGTAACCCGTCCGGCCCTGTGTAAACTGAACACGTCTTCCATGCCCTGATTTATCTGTAGTTACCCATTTGTGGTGATGATGATGATGATGATGATGATTTCTTACCCGCTGCTGGTTACACACACCAGCCTAACGGACAGAGCACATTTCTTGGAGTTGGTGCTACTATGAGCCTTTATGCTCCTGTAAAGTTGCCCCTCTCGTTACAAGCAGCCCTCTTCTCTCTTTTTGGCACCTATACCAGGAGTTCATGGTGCTGATTGGCAATGCATACGGTTTCAGCTCAGTAGTTTGTGCGGATGCATGCATAACTACATAATGCAAGCGTGTGTGTTTGTGTGTGTGTTTATGGATTCCTAAACTGGTTCGAATGTATGGTAATGCCTGTCTGTGAGCTACATACAGAGAGCCACGCAGGGCTGCTGCTGGTTTACACAGGGCTGGAAGATGCTTGACACTCACAGAGGAGATCCTGGTGCTCATGAAGTGGTCCTAAAGCTCTTTACCTCATGTTGTACAGACACTGGTCCCAGTCACAACATGCTACAAACACACGGCGCTACAGACTGCAGGCTTGCTGCCTACATCCACATTCATACCTACTTTTTTATTCTTATTTATTATATGATAATGATTGTTATTGTGATTGCTGTCGTTTTATTTTTATGATGATTTTTTTTTTTCATTTTAGAGAAATTGTAAATATTGAAGAGAGGATTTTATAAAAGCACTTTTAATCTTGATTTTAATGAGAAAAAAAAAAATAAGAACGGATTATGGACAACTTGAAACCTAGTTTTTGTTTTAATGGAATTTTATCGGGAGGGATAGAAATGTAAATAGTTAAATATTTAGGTAAGATTATTTAACTGGTGAGGGATGATGGCCTAATCATGAATGATTCCTGAGTTTTTAGTCTTCAGTTGTCTGTATGTCGAGCCGTCAGAGCAGAATGTTTTGTCGGTCTACTCAAGATACTGCTGTCCTTTCTTTCGTGAGTACTGTACTTACACCAATACCTCTGTATTACCATCGTCACCGGCTCCTTCCCCTGCATCTGATCCACATCTACAAACCAGAAACGAATGTGAACATGTTGACTAATACGCGTCGCTCGGATTCAGGACTCACTTTTTTATTTTTTACAAGAGTGAAAGTATCACTTTTACATGAAAGAAATCCATAAATAATAACTGGCCATAGATCCAAAACCAGTATCAGGTGTAAACTTGCCGTTTGAAATGTGACCGCTTTCAGTTCAAAACTCTCGGTAGATCATGTAATGCGTATTTGATTAAATATTGTGTGGGGGCGTCTCCCAGAGACATTAATGCATCTAGATTGTCACTTGTTCTTGGAGATGTGAGACATAACCCTGACGTTCAGAAAGCGGAGTTTCAAGGCCGCTCTTGAGGCCCGGTGCAGTTTTATTCACCCTAAATGGCTTTTGAACCATGGTGCTACCCCATAGAGTTCACTGTAGAAAAGACTCGGCAAACACTGTTGTGCTACAGTTCCTCGGGCTCTTACATTGATATGTGAACTAGTTTTGAGAGGAAACCTATATGGTGCTGATCATTTTTTAATCTTTTTATGTAGTTATTTCTGAAAAAACATTTCTGATGATTGCGATTTAAAATAAGCACTCCCAACTGATCCAGTTTCCCTTTTTCTCACCCTAAATAATTGAAATAGTACTTGAAGAGCATGTTGGCAGGTAGAGGAACAGGTACTCTCATGCTTTTGATGTGAATAGACTGTTAATTTAATATTCTGGTGCTACCTGAACTGACCAGAGAAACCTTGTCACCCATTCTGTGACACATTTTGTCATTTTATTGGATATTCTCATTCTTCATCATTTATTCACATCTACCTTTTGGCCACGGTGTCACACACACACACACACTCTCTCTCTCTCTCTCTCTCTCTCTCTCTCTCTCACACTCACTCACTCACACACACACACACTCACTCTCTCACACTCTTACACACACACACACACTCACTCACACACTCTCACTTACACGCACACTCTCTCACACACACACACACACACTCACTCACTCACTCACTCACTCACTCACTCACTCACTCACTCACTCACTCACTCACTCACTCACTCCCTCACACACACACACTCACTCACTCACTCACTCACTCACACACACACACTCTCTCACTTACACGCACACTCTTACACACACACACACTCTCTCTCTCTCTCTCTCTCTCTCTCTCTCACACACTCTCTCTCTCCTCTCTCACACACTCTCTCTCTCTCTCTCTCTCTCTCTCACACACACACTCTCTCTCTCTCTCACACACTCTCTCTCTCCTCTCTCACACACACACTCTCTCTCTCTCCTCTCTCACACACACACACACACTGCCCCTCTATCAGCACTCACTGTTAAGAGTATAAATCATGCCCAGTTTTAATCATCAAATGGACAAAATGTCTAAAGAGGAAAAAAGAAAGAAAAAACTGGCAGCTACATTCCTTTGAGTTAAAGATTGTTCTTGGTTCTATTTTTCATGTTGAGTATGCAGTATGTAAAAAGTGTTATCTATCTTTTGTTTGGTCTCTCTCCTCGTAGCTGTATGGTGTATTATGTGAATACATAGTGTATGTGGTAAAAGCCACAATACTGTTTTATGTTCTAAACTAAGAAAAAAATAAAAAATATCAAGAGAGTTTGTGGTAGTGTTCACTCATTTATTGAACCTAATGCCAATCTTGACCAATCACAGAAGACTACAAATGTATGCATTCATTATACGACTAGCATTAAAACCAGTCAGTTTTAACGAGAAAGGACTGAACGCCTACCCAGGACTGCTTCATGTTTATGTATTTGTTTATTTATTTATCGTTTTAATAATATCCACGATGTGTATTTTGCTACAAGCCCACACGATGGCAACAGAGTTCCACCAACATGTGCTCAGATCCATAAATGAAGTTTATTTGCAAAAACATAACTGTTTTTATATATAATGTTATCATGTTTTTATTGTGTTAGCTGTATTTTTTTTTATTAATTTTAATTTATCAAAATAAGCCAACTGCAGTTTGATTGAGAGTAATTAGAATGCATAATGAAAAAAACACGATTTTTGAAAATAGTTAAAAACTGAGTTTTTGCAAATAAACTGGTCATGCGTGTAGTAAGTGCACACCTCAATATTTCAGGTCATTTTGTCTCAGTTTAAATGATCTCTTTACTGGAATATAACTACAAATAGATTATGAAAGCTGCACTAAATAATTTGATCTAATTGTTTTCACGCTCATTAAAATTCCTGAATTGTTTAGTTTTTATCAAGGCTAATGATTTGCCTACAAATGTTTAATTTATTGTTTTATTAAAAAAAATTTTTTTTACTGTACCTAGTCAAACTAGAGCTTTTATGCAAATATCTCTAAATTCGAAAGCATAAAAACTATAAAGCAGCAGAGAGAAATATGCAGACATAAATAAAAACACTTGCACAACCAAAAACCTTTTTTTAAGCAGCAGAGTGAAATATGTATAAAAAAAATAAAAACACTTATTTTTTCGCTTTTCGTCAGTTTCTGCTGGAGTCTTGTAGACTGAGTCCTGCGTAAAGGTTTCATCAAGAATAAAATATCACAAGCCACAGACAACTAACACTTAATTGTAGAAAAGCTGTGCATTATATTATCCTGTCCGGAGGCTTGTGCATCCCTGTAACCCCCCCGCTGGAGACCTTACATATAACACTGTACACGCTTATACGGTCCCAAAATTATAGAGAACAAAACGTATTATTATTATTAATACAGATGCATATTTGTGTAATGTTCTGTGTCCGATGTCAAGCAGCACATCTGAAGTCTGCGTTCTTACTAACAGAACACTTTAACAAAAGTTGCTGTGAAACATGTTTTTCTATTACAAGTGCTGTCATTTTCCACGTTGAGTTGGACCGTGCACATAAAACACTTGCCTATTTCCCTCTGGGGTGTAAAAACTGGCTAATTAGATTCATCAGTTGTTCAGCGCTTCTGCATTTGTCCTCATAATAAAGCATTCGTTTTGACAGATACAATGCTTGCTTTCACAAAGATTAGTTATTAACCTTTGACAAATGAAATATGAGATGGAAAAACTAAGGGCATGGTCTTCAGAAATAGAGAATATATAACAACATCTCCAAGATCATGACAAATCCCAAGTCAACTGTAATAAAAGATGATGAAACGCTTTAGAGCTGCAGGTGGTAAAGGACGACAGAAACTAACGATGAACTAAACGATGACGCGTTTGCTGCTGTTGGCATAATAACATGTCATATACTCGCTAACACATTATGAATTGAGTACCCTTAGATATGGACAAACATTCAGAATATAAGAACACATTAACAAGCATCTAGATTTGCTCATGATGTCAAAAGAAAGAGAAGCGGAAGGTCAATCGAGTTTATGTCCAGGGACTTTGCAGAGTTTTGTATATATGAAAACATTCGATATCTTTTCAGACCAAACTGAACATGCTGTTGTCTTCAGGAGAACCTCTGATTGAATAATAGAGATCGACCGATATATATATCGGTTTACAGATATTTGAGCATTTTACCATAATCGGATATCGGTTTTGTAAAAAAAAATATATATATATTTTGTGTTTAAATTATTATTTTTTTTGTCACATGCACAATTATACAGAGTATAACCAGCAGCGAAATGTGTTCTCTGTATTTGACACATCCAAGTGCACACACACACACCTGGAGCAGTGGACACACACACACACACACACACACACACACACACACCTGGAGCAGCGGACACATACACACACCTGGAGTAGTGGACACACACGCACCTGGAGCAGTGGACACACACACACACACACCTGGAGCAGTGAACACACACACACACACCTGGAGCAGTGAACACACACACACACACACACACACACACACACACCAGGAGCAGTGGACACACACACACACACACACACACCTGGAGCAGCGGACACACACACACACACACACCTGGAGCAGCGGACACACACACACACACACACACACCTGGAGCAGTGGACACACACACACACACACACACACACACACCTGGAGCAGTGGACACACACACACACACACACACACACACCTGGAGCAGTGGACACACACACACACACACACACACACACCTGGAGCAGTGGACACACACACACACACACACACCTGGAGCAGTGGACACACACACACACACACACACACACCTGGAGCAGTGGACACACACACACACACACACACACACACCTGGAGCAGTGGACACACACACACACACACACACACACACACACACCTGGAGCAGTGGACACACACACACACACACACACACACACCTGGAGCAGTGGACACACACACACCTGGAGCAGTGGACACACACACACACACACACACACACACACACACACACACCTGGAGCAGTGGACACACACACACACACACTCACCTGGAGCAGTGGACACACACACACACACACACACACACCTGGAGCAGTGGACACACACACACACACACACACACTGGAGCAGTGGACACACACACACACACACACACACACCTGGAGCAGTGGACACACACACACACACACACACGGTTCTTACACCGGTGCTACATTTATGCTGTACCACCACCCAGTGGCCAAGTAAAACTTTACAATGAATGTCTCCAACAAGTAAACTTATTCAACTAAAATCTAGAGTTTGGTAAACTGTAATGCATTAATTAAGCATTTAATAATCACACAATTGTTTCTTGAATGCACGACTAAACTGACGGTTTGACATAATTGTGTTTTTTGATAATTCAAGAGCAAAAGGACACTAAATAGAGCTCAATCCTGTGCTGATCAGGGCCTAACACATACCTTTTATGGTTCTAGATAACTATAATAATCCTGAGAGTAAAATCAAATTATTGAATAATATGTCAAATAATGTGCTTAGTGTTTCCTTCCAGTTACTGGACTCCCGAAACAAGGCCGAAATACTCCAGCAATTCAAGTTCACGAGGCAGATAACATATGCAATGTAAATATTGTACGTGTGTATATGGTAAACATCGCTATAATTAATCCGCATTAGTTCATGAGCTATTCATTTATTGCAAACCGAAGCGCTCGAACAGAGCTGTGTACAGTAACTTTACTCATAAAGAAATGATAATAATACATCTCAGGATGTCGGATTCCTCTCCTTTCATATACTGTGTGTGTGTTCAGCACGTCTCTCTGACACAATTCTGGGTTGTGTACGCTGTAAAACTGTACATTACTGAGAAGAGAGCGAGTGCTTTCTGAAACCCAGGATAATGAGCAGCACAGGAACACAAGCTCAATGGAAACGGGGCTCTTTTAGCACGCTTTTTAAAAAGCAGAGCAGAATTCAGCTTCCTCAGGTTGAGAATTTAGCATGAGACTACTAATCTGAAATATTGAAATGGCATTTAATTGGTTATGAATAATGTGTGTGCTCTGAAAGGCTTCTCCGTGCATCAATGTGTGATGTTTCCGTGTCAAACAGATGAGAAGATTGGTCTGATTAAGTCTCTGTATGGAGCTTGTGTTCAGTGCTATATCACAGCGGTCTGACATACTGAGGTGGCTCTTTGAAGATGTTTTGAGTATTTCTTTCTGCCATTAGCAGTGACACTATCTATTAAAGCCTCACATCTCACAGATTCCACGTGTGAGTGACACCTCTATCTGCTGTTTCAATCAGCCCCTGCTGGGTTTATAGACGCCGTATATCTATGGATGAAACATCATGGACACTCGAGCATCCTCCGGAGACCCAGCTGTAGAGTCGTGGATATACCTCTCGTGTCAGATATACGTGTGTGTGTCCCGTACGGAGCACTCAGGGCTTTATAGAGATACTAAATGACTGGAAGTATCGCCGTGAACACTCCCTCTCTTATGTCTTTAAAGATGAATACATTTCATTCAGTGAATGATTTTACATCCTTATGGAAATATGATTATATTTTGTAATTGTCATTTAAATCTGAATCATTTTCAGATTGTTTGTCATAAAGCAACATCTCAGGAAAATATTATGGGTTTTCAAATTCAAATATGACTGTGTTATGAAACAGGACATAATTAAGTCATAAAGTCCACTGTAGAGGACACCGGGACTAAAAGCATGTTTGTTACGCATTTTGGGAGACTAACAATTGAATAGGAAAATTAATTGTCTTATGAAATATTAGATATTATTATGAAAATCTGGCCATTTATTACTCCCATAATTATTTTTTCAACATGCTGTCCCCAACAGCAACACATTAATATACAAATATTATACAGTGTATAGATACACTGTGTTTAATGTAAAAACTGTTTATTTTTACACACGTTGCATAAAACAAAATGGTATATCAAATTATTTTGTTGTATATTTTATAACATAGTTGAAAATCATCCTTCAACAAAGTTTAGTATAAAAAAAATCATGAAACAAACATTTATTTATTTGCCTTTTTGATGTCTACGCCATTTTATTTAGAGAAAAACCGAGTCCTAGGGTGATACTCATTTCTCAGTCTTACCCCTTCCCCTTGTCCTGAAACCGAGTGGTAAGCACTAGGGGTGACCCCCCCCCATGAATTGAGACACCACTTGGTCACTGTAACGTCATCATACATCGTCTCTAGCTAGCTGTACGTCATATATAGTTCAAGTGTACGTCATATACATGTAAAGCACGTATCGATGTCTCAAAGCGAGTAGTGTCATGCACTGATATCAAACGAAATCTGCTGCTAATGGAGTTTAGTTAAACCTGTAGACATATGGCAAGCCCTTTTAACATTTAAAACTTTTTTTGGACTATCCATAAATATAATTTCGGATAGTCACAATTGTAATTCCAGATATCTATATTACAATTATGACTAGTCATAAAATGCTTTGAAGATATCTACAATGTGTTTATGACTAGTCATAATCTTCCATTGAAAAATATTTGCAGATATCTTCAAATGAGTTTTGACTAGTCGTAATTCCAATTCAAGATATCTTTAAATATGATTTGACTAGTCAAAATACGATTAGAGATATCTCTATTTGAATTTTTTTAAAGATATCCCAAATACATTTGTAGATATCTGCAATTCATTTATGACTAGTCAAATTAGAGTTGTAGATATCTTTAATTGGGATTTTGACTAGGCAAATCGTATTTAAAGATATCTTGAATTGGAATTACGACTAGTCAAAACTCATTTGAAGATATCTGCAAATATGTTTCAATGGAAGATTATGACTATAAACACATTGTAGATATCTTGATTCCAATTACAATTAGTCATAATTGTAATATAGATATCTGGAATTACAATTGTGACTATCCGAAATTATATTTTTGGATAATCAAAAAAAAGGTTTAAATGTTAAAAGGGCTTGCCATAGTAGTGTTATGCACTGATACCAAACGAAATCCACTGTTAATGGAGTTTAGTTAAAACTCTAGACATGCATGGAGTCCATTCAAGACTAACTCTAGTCAGAGAAACGCGGGACTGTTGTGCAAATCAGCAACGTAACGCTAGCGTAGAAAACGAGCGACTTTTAAAAACGTTTCAATTAAGAACATGGTTGCAAATATATATGTACAGGACTGTGTAGAGCACAAAACAAGACAGTCGTCATTTTTAAATCAATGATTTACTTACATGTACGGGACTCTCTGGATGATCTGGCCGCCATTGTTGCCGGTGTTCTGTCGATTTGTCCTAACGTTACCCTGTCAGATTTTGCTACCTCCCATTATAACAGTGGGGAGTACAATTCGACAACGAAAAATGCTACCTGTTCAATTGTTTTATTAATGTGTACACCTACCACAACCTTAAACCTACCTTTACAGTAATGCACATACAGTAATTACGTGTTATATTCGCGGCTGTGGATATAATGGATACAGCTAATACATGAAACCAACAATAAATATTTTTCTACCTATTAGATTGTGTTTTTCTAACGTCTAAACCTCCCCCAACCATAAACCCACCCTTACAGTAATGCAGATACATTAAATATTGTTGTTCAGCGTAAGAAAAGGGATGTGATATTGATGCGCAGTAAGTCATGTCAGGACACCGGTTGCACAGTGTGTTCTGGGTACGCCTTGGTTTCAAGTAAGCTGGAGAAAATGCCTGGTTTTAAGGGCTATCTACCCCTTCCAGCACATTTATGGACCTGTCCTCACAGATGTTTGATTCCAAGTCAAATTAAAGAACAGAAACTACCCATGTGATTTATTCTTAAGCATGTTTTTGGAGAATATCTCTTCATTGTGTTTGTAATACTGATGATGAATATATTCTGTCATTGCCCATTCTCCAAGTGTTTTTGGTCAGAAGTTACCGTGTTCATTTCTTTCTGCTGTAAACAAGTGATCGATATGACCGAATCTATTATTTTTCATTCTAAAGACAGCCATCTTGAGCATGCTGTATTATTGCTTTGTCTTCTGGGTAAATGTCATCTTCATAAAGCCAGAAGCATTCATAGTAAACATAACTTCATAACATAAAATCTCTTTTTACTTCTTTTAAGAATGAGTCCAAACTGTTGAATTCAAAGGCTTCTAAAACATGGAACATTCTGGCATCTGTTGTACGTATCTGTAAAAGATGTTTTTTGTGTTATATGTATAATTTATGCTGATTTGTGTAGTCCTTATATCTGCATGTGATGTTGTCCGTATGCCCCTTGTTCATTTTCAGATATTGTAAAGTTTTTGAATTACAATTAAAAAAGAAAGAATTGGGATTCACCCCTAGTGTCCTCTACATAGGAAAAAATATTAATCAAATATAATTTTTCAAAATTGTTATTTTTTCTTATGCTCTCTAAACAACTAATGACATGAAAAAAATACTAAATTCACAAAACTTTTTTTTTTGGGGGGGGGGATCTCAGGAGGATATGCTCAAAACATATTGGACATGCTGTGGATCATCTAGAACGTGTAAACATCTCGTTTATATTTCGAATCATCTCTAAACATCATAGTTAATAATAACTCTGTCTTTCGCTGTGTTTGCTCGCTCAGTGTCCTCGTCGATTCTGGTTTATTTGCTGTTGCAGCTTGTGAAATAACTGAATTATTTAGCGGTGATATGAAACTGTAATGAGGTAGACAGATCAGAATCAAGTAAAGATGAGTTACATTGGTTTCAGAATCGATGAAAATAACTCGACACTGAAATAAATGACTTGCTGAATAATGTCAAATATGGTTTCTGAAAAGTCTGAAAACTATTTTCTTTATCGATTATTACAGGTTATTTCAGTACACTTATGCAGTTACACAACGTACTTAAAGTGCTTTGTTTTCACACGTGCACTAATTCTGTACACGGACAATTATTAATCAGTACTTTTGAAGATCATCTAAGTCTACTCAACTGTGAATATGAACGAAAATCTGCTTTTAACATACAAAAAAAAAAATTGATTTGATAATTCTGATGAGAATATACTCATTATGCATAGAAAATACACGTATCATTTAAAATATAAGATGAATATATAATGCATTTACAATAATGTATTGTAATTATGTGAGCATTCCCTTTATATGATATATTTAACTACATGTTTATGGTGTCTTTGAATAGTACAATCAAGAACACGATTTCTACGTCATTAGAAGCACTTTGTCCACATTAGAAATATTGAATATAGTTATTAATGCTAAAGGTTTAATTACTGTCAAATTGTGAATTTTGGCACACATATGAATTAATAATCAGTGCATTTATAATAGCCTAAGCAAAGTTACCTATAGGTTTAACTGTATTTTCATGAGAATAGAAATGGAAATTAGTGATGATATTTGAAGAGTTTATTTGCAAAAACATATAACTATTAAACATATAAACATAAAACATATAACTCAATAAAAATGTGTTTTTCTCAAAAATCTTTTTTATGTTATCATGTTTTTATTGTGTTTTATTGTATTAGTTAGCTGTATTTTTTTAACCTAATCATAAAAAACTTGATTTTTTAAAATTGTTAAAAATAGAGTTTTTGCAAATCACAAGTTTAGGCAATGCAGTTTAAATCTTCATAAAATCATAAGTGTTAGTGATAATTAGTGTATTTAAGTAGCACGATTGTGTACAAAATGTACAAAACAAGAGTGCAAAAAACCATAAATATTAAGAAAATCGCATTTAAAGTTGTTCAAATGAAGTTTTTAGCATATTACTAATCAAAAATGTAATTGTAATATATTTATTTTTAAATGTGACCCTGGAGCACAAAACCTGTCATAATGGTCAATTTTTCTAAATTGAGATGTATACGTCATCTGAAAGCTGAATATATCATATTTCCATTGATGTATGGTTTGGACAATATTTGTAAATCTGGAATCTGAGGGTGCAAAAAAATCTAAATATTGAGAAAATCATCTTTAAAGTTGTTCAAATGAAGTTCTTAGCAATGCATATTACTAATAAAAAATTAAGTTTTGATATATTTATGATAGGAAATTTACTAAATATCTTCATGGAGCATAATCTTAATATCCTAATGATTTTTGGCATTAAACTAAAAATGTATAATTTTGACTCATACAATGTATTGTTGTCTATTACTACAAATATACCTGTGCTGCTTATGACTGCTTTTGTGCTCCAGGGACACATATAAATATCAAACAGATGGGATTTCGGTTTGTTTGCAATGAAACATAAAATGTGAAGAGACACACAAAGTCCTGTTTAAGACAGATTCACAAAGGCTCCTCTGAACTGTGAAATAACTGCCAGAAAATGACTGATTTATTTATTTACATACAAGAGGAAACTTCTGTTGCTTTTTTGTAGTTCTCATAAAGAAACTTTGTCAAAGGTATTTGTGTCCCTGAAGCACAAAAGCAGTCATAAGCAGCACAGTTATATTTGTAGAAATAGACAACAATACATTGTATGGGTCAAAATTATACATTTTTCTGTTATGCCAAAAATCATTAGATATTAAGATCATATTCCATGAAGATATTTAGTAAATTTCCTACCATTAATATATCAAAACGTAATTATTGATTAGTAATATGCATTGCTAAGAACTTCATTTGAACAACTTTAAAGATGATTTTCTCAATATTTAGATTTTTTTGCACCCTCAGATTCCAGATTTACAAATATTGTCCGATCATAACAAACCATACATCAATGGAAATATTATTTATTCAGCTTTCAGATGATGTATAAATCTCAATTTCGATGACTGGTTTTGTGCTCCAGGGTCTCATTTGTCCTAAACATACAGTGTCAGATCTGAATGTAACGTGCATCACAGTTTATCCTGAACTCTCCGGCGGTTGATTGCAGACTTTACTATGTTGGCTAATCAGAGCTCTTCTGACAGATATATAAAATACTGCGCTCTTTTCTCAGGAATAAACTGCAGTTGCTCTCTATTTCATCTCATTGCTGTCTAGAAGAAAAGAAAGAGATGCTGTTTTCTGTGTCACTCAGTTCAGTGATTAAACCTTTAACTTGATTTGAATGAAATGTTTTGACTCATATTCTCCTGAATTATCTCAATGTGCTATAATGCAGCAACCAAGCTTTGTTGATCATGAATTCCAGCGTGCCGCTTCAGTTTTATGACGGAAATGTGAAATTATTAGCAGTAATGTTCTGTGATGCAATCTACTTTTTTTGTTAAGTTTTGCCAATTTGAATTAAAAAGACAAAATTTATTTCATAACCGAGACAAGAAACTTTTCAAGGTTTTCTGTTTTCCATGCATACTCATATTCATATTTCATAACTCAAAAATTAGTCTGAACTGCATAGGACTTCACATCAATGGTAAACACACAGCTTGTATTAGTGTGTTGATAAGCGGGTTTACTGAACGCAATAAACAACACTTTTGTTTTTGCCCCATTTTTCATGAGCTGAACTCAAAGATCTAAGACTTTTTCTATGTACACAAAAGGCCTATTTCTCTCAAATATTGTTCACAAATCTGTCTAAATCTGTGTTAGTGAACGAGATAATCCATCCACCTCACAGGTGTGTCATATCAAGATGCTGATTAGACAGCATGATTATTGCACAGGTGTGCCTTACGCTGGCCACAATAAAAGGCATCTCTAAAATGTGCAGTTTTACTGTATTGGGGGGGTCTGAAAACCAGTCAGTATCTGGTGTGATCACCATTTGCCTCACGCAGTGCAACACATCTCCTTCACATAGAGTTGATCAGGTTGTTGATTGTGGTCTGTGGGATGTTGGTCACTCCTCTTCAATGGCTGTGTGAAGCTGCTGGATATTGGCAAGAACTGGAATACGCTGTCGTATACGCCAATCCCGAGCAAGAACTGGGATGTATTCAGCTTCCAGGAATTGTGTACAGATCCTTGCAACATGGGGCCATGCATTATCATGCTGCAACATGAGGTGATGGTCGTGGATGAATGGCACTACAATGGGCCTCAGGATCTCATCACGGTATCTCTGTGCATTCAAAATGCCATCAATAAATTACACCTGTGTTCATTGTCTATAACATACGCCTGCCCATACCATAACCCCACCGCCACCATAGGCCACTCGATCCACAACATTGACATCAGCAAACCTCTCACCAACACAACGCCATACACGCTGTCTGCCATCTGCCCTGTACAGTGAGAACCGGGATTCATCCGTGAAGAGAACACCTCTCCAAAGTGCCAGAAGTCATCGAATATGAGCATTTGTCCACTCAAGTCAGTTACGATGACGAACTGCAGTCAGGTCAAGACCCCGATGAGGACGACGAGCATGCAGATGAGCTTCCCTGAGACGGTTTCTGACAGTTTGTGCAGAAATCTTTGGTTATGTAAACCGATTGTTGCAGCTGTCCGGGTGGCTGGTCTCAGACGATCTTGGAGGTGAAGATGCTGGATGTGGAGGTCCTGGGCTGGTGTGGTTACACGTGGTCTGCGGTTGTGAGGCCGGTTGGATGTACTGCCAAATTCTCTGAAACGCTTTTGGAGATGGCTTATGGTAGAGAAATGAACATTCAATTCACGAGCAACAGCTCTGGAGGACATTCCTGCAGTCAGCATGCCAATTACACGCTCCCTCAAAACTTGCGACATCTGTGGCATTGTGCTGTGTGATAAAACTGCTCATTTTAGAGTGGTCTTTTATTGTGTCCAGCCTAAGTCACACCTGTGCAATAATCATGCTGTCTAATCAGCATCTTGATATGACACACCTGTGAGGTGGATGATTATCTCGTTCACTAACACAGATTTAGACAGATTTGTGAACAATATTTGAGAGAAATAGGCCTTTTGTGTACATAGAAAAAGTCTTAGATCTTTGAGTTCAGCTCATGAAAAATGGGGCAAAAACAAGTGTTGCGTTTATAATTTTATTCAGTATATGTGAGAGAATACGGTCAGATGTCTCTGTGCCACAATGTGATATGATTTTAGTCAGGGTTTAGATAGTCATTGACATTTTGAGCTCTTCTACAGATCGAGCTATTCAATGCGGAGAAATGTGCTAGAAATACACCATGCAAGAGGAATGCTTTAAAATCAATAAAATGAAATAAATAACGCTCATTGGTTTTCAATGAGTCTGCAGATGCCTTAGGATATTTTGTGTGATTAAAGGGAGTAACCTCAGCTGGGTTTTAAATCTATGATATCTGTTGATAATATAAGCAGAAGCTTGAATCTGTGCTATTGTGGAGCGCTGTAATTGGACTTATTCATGTTTTATTCATTCCTTTTATCAATGCAATATATAATTCAAAAACTGTATTGAAAAAAATCTCTTTTTTTAAGAGACTGTGATTTTTTTATTACAATTTCAAATGTATAGACACTCATGTTCTGTTTATTTATTTATTTTTCCAAAAAATCAATAATATTGTTTTCCCCAAACAAGGCTGTTTTTCACTTATTCCACAGCAAAGATTCTGTTAGATATGATACAAGCTGTAAACAGTATGTTACCTCTCGTCCTGAATCAGGTTTACCATCCAAACTTCTTCAGCCGATCAAACCTGAAATATGTTTTCTGAAAGCAATCGCTGCAAGGTTTGCAATAAAAATGATGATCTTGCATATTCAAAGTGCATAATGAACCACACAGAGGCGTCATTACCGCCTACGTAAGCACTAAATAGCCTCTAATACCAGTGGCGGCGCTAGAGCGGGGGCAATACCCCCCCCCCCCCCACAAGGATTTCCAAATGATAGTCCTGTTTTTTAACTATCGGTGTCACTCTCATTAACATAGAAAAACAAACATTAAAAACCTAAAAAAAAGTGCCTAATATCAGGCCTATGAACAATTGATATTATGGGGGGGTCAAGCAACTCAAGTAAGCAATGCGCAAACTTTGCACAAGAGGTGAACTTTAGTCAATTCACTATAGAGAAAGTGAAAGTAAAAAAACTGCTGGCTAACGCTGCATTAACAGCGCATATTCTTTCTGAGACAACGACAGACGAATCCACTCTAACATATGCTCATAACGGTATATAACTTAATATTTCTCTTGTGGTTTATAGTGAAAAACATGAGAAGAAACGTGTTTCGCGTTATACAGGTTGTTTTTGAAAACCATGAAATAAAGCTGCTCTGAATTTTCATTGATGACTGCAGTGTTAATAATAATAATTATAGGCCTATAGTTCATTGTATAAATTAATAGACCCGTTTTAAAAAACATTTTCAATGAGGAGTAAGCTAATAGCCTATTTTAGTATCCTCACAACGCATCATCACGGGCAATAATTTCATGTAATTTCTTAGTAAGTCATCTAATAATAATAATAGGCCTAATAATAAGAAGAATGTTGCTTAATAGGATATGCTAAATCCTCTTAATATTGACGATTTGTGATGCTTATCTCTGGCTATCATCGACACATGATATCATGCAAATCAGCACGGGGAGGTTATCCCCCCAATGTGTGCCCGTGTGGAAACGTGTGGAAATACTTGTATGAATTGTAAAAATAAATAAATAAAACAACTTTCTCTCTTTTCTACATTGTTCATAAATTATATTACTTTGTAAGTGTCATATTTGGCTGTTGGCATTAGTATATTACTAATAACAGTGGCATAGAAGTTTAATATCACAGAAAAACAAAGTAAAATATGCCTTTGTCGAAGCTACTGTATATAAAAAATTACATTCTCTCAAATTAATATATTTTTTTAGCACCCCCTCTGAACTGTTAAGCCCCCCCCCTTAGCACCCTCAACAAAAAAATCCTGGAGCTGCCACTGCAATACACAGAACACAGTTTCTTGAGAATCTGCTGTTTGCCAGAAAGAAATTCAACTCATTAATTCATAATGACCTCAAGTGCACCGCTTTAACGAGTTGTCCGTGTTTGAAGAACAAACGCATCAATGTCCTTGATTTTTCCTTTCAGCGCACTGACCCAAGCTTGAGATAGTCTTTAATATAATTGAAAAATGGCTGTCAGTTATAAAAGGCCTGTCACATGGGCGTGAGCCCAGAAATTTCAGAAATTTTTATTGTCGCACATATTAAAGGAGACAAATGCTTCAGTCTTGCATAATTTGTTTTTCATTTTTTATAATTAAAAGTGTACTCTTAAAAACAATGCTGCTTCACGATGCCATAGAAGAATATTTTTTGTTTAGACAGACAGAGTAGATAGAGACAGACAGACAGAGTAGATAGAGAAAGACAGACAGACAGAGTAGATAGAGACAGACAGACAGACAGACAGACAGACAGACAGACAGATACAGTAGATAGAGACAGACAGACAGACAGAGTAGATACAGACAGACAGAGTAGATAGAGACAGACAGACAGAGTAGATAGAGACAGACAGACAGACAGACAGAGTAGAGACAGACAGACAGAGTAGAGACAGACAGACAGAGTAGATAGAGACAGACAGACAGACAGAGTAGATACAGACAGACAGAGTAGATAGAGACAGACAGACAGAGTAGATAGAGACAGACAGACAGACAGACAGAGTAGAGACAGACAGACAGAGTAGATAGAGACAGACAGACAGACAGAGTAGATACAGACAGACAGAGTAGATAGATACAGACAGACAGACACAGTAGATACAGACAGACAGAGTAGATAGAGACAGACAGACAGACAGACAGAGTAGAGACAGACAGACAGAGTAGATAGAGACAGACAGACAGACAGAGTAGATACAGACAGACAGAGTAGATACAGACAGACAGACAGACAGACAGACAGACAGACAGAGTAGATAGAGACAGACAGACAGACAGAGTAGATACAGACAGACAGACAGACAGACAGATACAGTAGATAGAGACAGACAGACAGACAGATACAGTAGATAGAGACAGACAGACAGACTGTTTAAAATGGCATGTTGAAATTTTATTTTACAATTTTGTTGTACTCTTTCAACTTTTTGGAACTCTTTGATTTTTATGTTGTTCGATAAATGTGTTCAGCTTCATCACCTTTTCAGATGATTATTAACCACAATTTCTAGACTTGTGCAATCTTGGTCACAGTGCTTTTACTACCGCTATGAACATCCTTGCTGTTTAGAGCTGCTATCCAGTGACATTATTATAAGTTGACCAAAACTAGCTCACAATATTTTAAAAGCAATTTGCAGCTTTGATCTCTTTCATTTAGGTTGATCGTTTACCTGTGTTTTTTCAGCCCAGTATGTGAATGTTTGCCTGGTTTTCTTCTCAGCTGGAGAGAATAAATTTCCCTAAAGACTGCCTCTCTGCAGCAGTGTGCCATAACCATCACACCATTATTTTGTTAGTAGGGTCCCAAGAGTAAATCTTAATGCATAATTCATCGCTCATTCAGTGTCTCTGTAGCCACTTTTGAGAAAACCTTCTCGTTTATTGCATCTGTTTACATTACATCTGCACCTGTTGCATGGATAAAGATTGCTTCTGTTGTTTATAATCAACATTGTGCAACTCTACATATATGGTGTGCTCTATAGGATTCACAGGAAAATGATATTTCCACCATAAAGGCTAATGAATTCTCATCTTGATTTGTCCCTCTGTGCATTTTCACTCTACTTTACATGAAGCTGAGCAAATACTGGGCAAACACTGACAAGAGAGCAAAAACAAACTAACAACACATTGGCAAGATGCATTACTGTATGCACATACTTTTCAGAAACACTGTAAAGCATTTTGTGTGGGATTTACTTTGAATCAATTTTCACTCAGAAAAAAAAAGGTTACCCTGTTACATATGTCTCATGTACTTACTAATATAATACCGATTAATTATGCATAATTGCATGCAAGCAACCCTAAACCAAACCATATAGTAAGCACATAGTTAATTAATATTACTCAGTACTTAAATGTATAATTACGGTGTAACAAAGACATCTTAAAATGTAAAAGTGTAACCGAACTAATTGAAGCAAACATGAACATTTGAATAAGTTACGTTTTTTTCTTGCAAAACACAATCCAATAATCTTTGTCTACAAAAGGTTTTTCACAGCCATTAATTAATAATAGTCCTTCGTGACGAGCGGATTTTTGTGCTCTTTGCAGAGTAATGAAGTGTAGCGTAGGCTCAACAAAATCAGATATGCATGACTGGTAATGTATTTTTTGTCTCCCAAATCAGGAAGAGGCAGACGGTCGTCCTATTGAGCTGAATTCAGCTTCAAAGGAGCTGTATAAATTACTTGGAAAAAGCAAGATTTTAGCATTCCCTTTTATTCCAATGACACACGACTCAACAGAAATATGAGATTTTCAATCTGACATCTTTGCCTCTTAAATGTGTCTAATTAAAGCTGCGGGAAAATGACATCATGATGAAACTGACCGTCTGAAGTCAAGAATACAGTCCCATTTACTTACACTTATGGAGAAAGATGCTCTTTTCAGCCAGAGAGTGTAGTTATAAAATCTACCAGCAGGGGCAAGCTGGAGCATGATAACCAGCCAGATCCTGACTCCTGGCATTTCTCCCTCTTAGCAATAGCATGTGAATCCCACATGTCAACACAAGCCTCCAAAGAGAAGGGAAATATCCTCTACAACAGTGTTTCCCATTCTTAGTTTGACATCATCTTTGGCTGGTTGTGTTTAAAGGAAGACTGAAAGTAGTGAAAGCACCTGAAAGTAGTCCCCGGCTGGGTAACTGGTTATGATATAGCTCGGGACTACTTTCAGGCGCGGCGTAATATCGTTGCGGTACGGCAGCAAAGTTCAGGTCATATCAGACTAGAAAATCACAACTTTTCGTTTTCACTATATGAACACTATATTTAAAATAAATGCTCCATATGGCATTTTTTGCACATATAGGATTCTTAACATAATTCTCATTCATTCGTGGTTTAAATCAGTGCAATTCAAGTACAGTCCTTGGGCAAATCTCATTATTATTTATTTAATAACTGCATGGACAAGCTGTGCAAAGTCTGTCCTTCACTTTCCACCAAACCCTTTCTTTAATCCCTTTTTCATTTGTGTTTTCATTACAGATACAAGTGTCTCTGAGGCAGAAAACTGTGCTCGGAGCCACGGATGTAGTCAGGGTCTGTGGAGTGCTGAGAAATTAATCCCTGATATTAATGCAGTTTACACCAGAAATAAGCCTGAAGGAGCAGTAGTCAGTATCAGGCATCAAGTCACCAATTAGCCAATACACAATAAAGCACTATATAAATGCAACATTCATTAATTAATTCAGATCATGTATCATTCACTGGTGAGAAAACATCAGAGTATAAAGCATGTAATATTACTATAATGACGCCTGATATATGTGTCCCTGGAGCACAAAAGCAGTCATACGCAGCACAGGTATATTTGTAGAAATAGACAACAACACATTGTATGGGTCAAAATTATACATTTTTCTATTATGCCAAAAATCATTAGGATATTAAGATCATGCTCCATGAAGATATTTAGTACCGTAAATATATCAAAACTTATTTTTTTATTAGTAATATGCATTGCTAAGAACTTTATTTGAACAACTTTAAAGATATTTTTCTCAATATTTAGATTTTTTTGCACCCTCAGATTCCAGATTTTCAAATATTGTCCGATCATAACAAACCATACATCAATGGAAAGATTATTTATTCAGCTTTCATATGATGTATAAATCTCAATTTCACAAAATTGACCCTAATGACTGGTTTTGTGTTTGCATATCATGTTTGCACAAACAGAGGTATGCAAATACATACCATATGAATACATACAAACACATTTAGACCATTTAACCTAGTGATTGTGATCGAGATGCGAAGAGAATTTTAACAAGCATAACAAAAAACATTTTTTGAAACAAATCACGTACCCTGCCTTGAAAGGACAGAACTGAAATCACAGAAACAATCAATAACTTTAAATTTAACATCACCACACAGCCAACAAATAACAGTGATAACAAAAACAACGACAGCATAGAGTCAGCACAAAACAAAACAATATCTTCATACTGTAATATATAACCAGTCAAAGATTTCTGAACAGTACGATTTTTAATGTTTTTAAAGAAGTCTCTTCTGTTCACCGAGCCTGCATTTATTTGATGCAAAGTACAGCAAAATCATTAATATTCTGAAATATTTTTACCATTTAAAATAACTGCTTTCTATTTGACCATATTTTAAACTGTAATTTATTTCTGTGATCAAAGTTGTATTTTCAGCATCATTACTGCAGTGGAGTCCATTTGATGAAAATAAAGATCCAAAGATATGAAATAAAAAGCTTTTGTAACATTATAAACTGACTACCATTCAAAAGATTGGAGTCAGTGTTGTTTTTAATTTTTTGGGAATAGTAATGATAGACATTAATACTTTTATTTAGCAAGAATGCTTCAAATTGATCAAAAGTGATGATAAAGACATTTATAATGTTACAAAATATCTCTCTTTCAGATAAAAACTGTCTGTTCATAAAAGAAACCTAAAAAAAATGTACTCTGCTGTTTTGAACATAACAATAACAATAATAAGTGTTTTGAGCAGGAGATCAAAATATTAGAAGTATTTCTGAAGGATCGTGTGACTGAAGAAATGATGCTAAAATTCAGCTTTGAAATCACGGGAATAAATGATATTTTAAACTACATTCAAATAGAAAGCAGTTATTTTAAATAGTAAAAATATTATCAATTTATTTGTTATTTTTGCTGTACTTTGGATGAAATAAATGCAGGCTTGGTGAGCAAAATAGACTTCTTTAAAAAAACATGAAAAATCGTACTGTTCAGAAATGTTTGATTGTTATTGTATAATGCATGCCGAGATGTTACTGATTCTTAGATTCTTACATTAGTGTATAAAGCATCGCATAACCTGACACCTTCTTACATTTCTGATTGTTTGTCAAGATATATCGAATGTTACGATCCTCTAGTGCTGGACTTTTAGCATATTACACAGTAAATCCTTGTACAGTTGCTTATGACCATAATAGTGTGTGAAGTGTGCATATTATATTTGTGCGTATTATATACTTATATTTGGTAATACTTTTTTTGTGTGTATTTTATTTTCTTATGTTAATGTTTTTAATATCTGTTTTATGCTTGTGAAGCACTTTGAGTTGCATTTTATATATGAAAAGTGCTATACAATTAATTACTATTACTATAACGATCCACTCAACTCACGAATGCAATATGATTTTTATGCGTGCAGATTCACAGACATTTCTTAGTTTCTGTGACTCAAAAAACATTGGTTAGAAGTGTAACTTTTATTAGTTCACCATTAAATATTAATGCTGGAACACATGTTGAATTAAATATCAAACTTTTCCCTTTTACCAAGGCTCCTGTCAGAAGAATCAACCACAGTTTGATTAACACTATAAGACCAAAGCTAAAGAAAGTCTTTCAGTCCCACCTAATCGCCGCAGACTGATTAAAACAAACAAACTAAAAATATTTTATATGATCATCACAAGCCTTAATTCAGACGGGCTGAACGTCCAAAAACATCTTTGAACTAAAGCACAAAATATGAAGCAGACAAACCCTCGTATTATCAAAGACTGTGGTATTATTCAAACTAATTAACTACATATATTATTTTTATTTATTCGATGAAAGACAAACACAAAATTGTTATTAATCTCAAAAATGCAGAAAATCACCATATTATTCTGCAAGAAACAAAATCGAAATCTGCTTTGGAGAATAAAGCGCAAGGCATGTAAAACTCGTCATTATATTATCTCCAGCTCTCTGGGTCCAGTTGAACAGACGTCTCAAACATGTTGATTGACAAGGTGTTATTATGATGCTGATGCTGTAATCACACCCCCGTTCAGTCATCTGGATTACTCCATCCTAAGCCACTTAAGATCCATTTTCAGTTCTTTTGTAGGACAAAAGGCCTATTTCTCTCAAATATTGTTCACAAATCTGTCTAAATCTGTGTTAGTGAACGAGATAATCCATCCACCTCACAGGTGTCATATCAACATGCTTTAGGCTGGCCACAATAAAAGTCCGCTCTAAAATGAGCAGTTTTATCACACAGCACAATGCCACAAATGTCACAAGTTTTTCTAGAACTCGTCCCATCAGCCAAGATCCACGTGGAGCTGTTGAATCCACAATGACAACAATATCATCAGGAACCGGATCCTGCGGGGTCCATCACATTCACAGTTCTGTCTATGGTCATTTTTCTTTTCTGTATATTTTTATTACTATTGTCATTCATAATTATGGTCTATTCTCTTCAGTATTAGTGTTTTTTATTACTCTAATTATATGTTTGTCCTTTCAGTACTGGAAGCTCTTAACACCAAGACTAATTCCTTGTGTGTGCAAACACACTTGCCAATAAAGCTGAACAAAGTTTCTCCTTTCCTATTCCATTTCTGCCGGTCTTGAAGCAAAGGCAAGTATTCATTTGTCCATATTTTCCATAATAAGTCACACATATACCGGACCTGTTTCCATCTCCTCTTGCTGTATAATTCAGATTTGTCGAATAGTCCAGATGGCAATACCAGTTTACCTTTCATCTGAAGAAGGCGCTTTGAAGTAAGTGGCTCCAAATCATTAGGGTCTTCTGACAGCTTGGTTATTGGGCGATCGTTCAGAATGGCCTCTATTTTCACACAGCACAGTATGAATCCTTCATCATCCAAAGTCTCCTGATGTAAGAAAGAACTCAAATTTATTTTGACCATTCTGATCACACGCTCCCACACTCCACCATAATGTGAACCTCCGGAGGATTGAAACTCCACTGGACACCTTTCAAGAGCATTGCCTTTTGAATCTTGCTTTTATTCCATGAACTGAGCATTTCCTTTAACTCCCTTTTGGCTCCAACAAAGCTCGTACCATTGAGTTTCTTGCCCTCGTCTGTAAATAAATCTTCGTAGAGAGTTGATGCATAAATCCGTGTCCAAAGAATAGGCGACTTCCAGATGAACTGCTCGACTTGCCATGCAAGTAAAGATTACTCCATAACGTTTTGCAATGGAGCGTCCTCTTTTAACTTCCACAAGACAAAAATAATCCACTCCGACATTTGTAAATGGAGGCAGATCTGGAAAGAGTCGCTCCTTTGGCAAGTCTGCCATCTTCTGCTCACTCACCTTAACTCCAGAACGTCTGCAATGGCCACAACTAAATATGATAAAGATCCAATATCTTTTCCTCAGCTTGGAAAGCATATGATTTCTTACACTGTGGCTAAACTGATGTACAGGTATATGCCGCAAGATGAGTGTGGAAATATGCTGATCCTTAGCCAGAATAATTGGATGCTTTCTTTCTTTAATATCTCAATTGTCCTCCAACTCTCATAAGACTGTCTTGATACATCATGAATTGTCTCCATTCTAAGATATGTTACAGTGCCATATTTAAGTGTACTTGCATTTGCAAAATGATGCAGCTGAATGTTGGTAGACTTGTCCAACCCTGTTGGTTTTAAACATCTGTCCACCTTGAAGTCTGCAATCCTCACAAACTCTTTCAACCATAAAGACCATTGTTTTTGGAGATTTGATGGTTGCGGTTCATCCTATCCACATATTGTCCCTCATAGCTCTTCCAGAAGAAATTCAGCTGTGAGAGTGAATGGTGCCAAAAATCCTAAAGGGTCATGTACAGAGCTTACCGTCAAAGATCATCCTTGCACCAGGTGATGATCTTTGATAGTCATTTTAAACTTGAAAGTATATGATTCAACCACAACAAATAACAACAAATGAAGAGCTCTTTTCCAAAACGCGATAAACGCCAAATAAAAAAAATTAGTTCGTCATGCCATTTTGCTGTGTACTGAACCTATTCACTGCTCCATCAATGTTTCATGCCAAATCGCTATATTTCCTTGTTTAAAATGTACTGCAAGATGCAGTTCCTTTCCAAACCGCTATAAGCGCCGAACCTGTTTTTAGCCTAAATGCGATGTCATCTCGACCAATCAGAATTCGTTCGATGCAATCCAACATGACGACGCTTTGAAGCGTTCGTTTGTGCTCAGTCTTCAAAATGAGTGCTTTAAACTCTAATAACACTTTTGATGGCCTGGATGAGCCAGTGAGACCTACACCTGGGGGTAGAAAACGGTAAAAGCAAGGATAATCGGAAATTATCAAATTTCCAAATTATCAAAGGACAAAAAAAATAAAAAAAAATAAAAAGGTTTGTCACTCAGGTGGCGCGTTAATACCCACTGTGGGATGTCAATGTAACAGATGTGTATGCCAGTAAAGGCGGTGTGTAAACCTCACTCTCCTGACCTCAAAAAGAGGCGCTCTAGCGACTGACACTAGAGGCTGTAGCCTTTGGCGTTCCTTGTTAGAGCGCCCGCCTCCTGCGCCGGGAAACCCGGGTTCGAGACCCGCTCGGTGTGATGGTGCGGACCCGGGGGGGTTACATCAACACAAGGCTGGTGCGACCGGTTTATAGTATGAGTCCCTCATGTCATATGTTGCATGTTCTCTTTTTTTTTTTTTAAGACATAAACCAACATTTAAAAGAAAAAAAGGATGGATTTGTAGCGTAAAAAAACCCACAAAAAAAAACCTTGAATTTATAATCGACAATATTGTTGTTTCATATAACAATCATTGTTTAACATGTTCAGACTGAGCCAACAGACCATTTTAACAGGATAAATTGAATATTAACAAAATGTATGGGTCTAGGTAAAAAAATGTCATTTTCATGAAAACTATTAAAATGGATTTATAGCGTTTTGGAAAAGAGCTCTTCAAATTAAGCTCAGATCAGCTTTATTTGTCACATACACAATTATACAGAGTATAATGAGGAGTGAAATGTGTTCTCTGCATTTAACCCATCCAAGCGGAGCAGTGGGCAGCCGACATTGCAGCGCCCGGGGAGCAGTTGCTCAAGGGTCTCACCTCAGTCGTGGACACTTCCTGCCAGAGCCGGGATTCGAACCCACAACCTTGGGTTACCCCGGGTTCCAAGTCCAACGCTCTAGTAGCTTTATTCAATCAAAACAAATTATTTTATTGTTGATTGACCAAAAATAACAAATTACCCTATTAACAAACATAAGTCTAGGGAGAAAATAAGAACAAAAAGTAAGAAAACAAAACAGAAGAATTCTAACAGAATCTCCAAACTACATGACATATAGGTACTAGAGAAGAAATCAGTGCGATGTTACATTCTGATCAAGAGCCACTCCGATAAACTGTGCCCACAGAGAGTGACTGTTCCAATGAGCACTAGTCCTTATATATTCTACTCCCCTAACTATCACTTAACAAGGGGAGGGAGGGAACGGGTGACTCAAAACTCCCACAATTTCCCACCAATAGATGAAGACGATACTCGGGGTCGTACTAATTGTCTTCAGCAGTTCTGCGTAGAGCATAGCAAGCACAACTTGCATGACACGGCTCCAAACAAATGCACGTTCATCCTGCAATCCACGGGTTCTTGCTTTAAATCACCATCTTGCCACCATAGGAAACGAAGAAAATCAGTATCCTCTGCAGCAACTTTGACCTGGTGAAACATTGCCTTTACATCAGCCATAAATGCGATTTGCTGTTGTCGAAACCCTGTAGAAGTTGATCATTAAGCGATGTACCTTTGAAGCCAACTCCACAAACCAATACCACTCTTTATGTTCCTTTCTTGAGGTGATAAACCCCATGGTGAGGGAAATACCAAACTTTCCCTTCGTCCTGTTTTAACTAATGCAATGGTACATTTTCACATAGCCTTGCTTCATTACCTCATCCATGAAATCTTTATAGTCTTGATGGAAAACATTATTTCTTTTAAATTTCCTTTTTTGATCAAATTAAGCGCTGTTTAGCCACACAAAGGTTATTTGGCAACATGGGGATTTCCATCCTGCAAGGAAGATTCAGTTTGTAATGTCCATCTTGAAGCTCAATTGACTTTCTTACCTTTTCCATAAATGCAAGCTCTTCTCTTGACATTTCCTTTTTCTCAGCAGCACTCTCATTAAATTCATGATTATATTGTTTACCGAGCATCTCCCCCAATTTGCTTACAGAAATCCTGTTAACAGTAACATCTGGATATTCGGTCTTATTCCGATTATCCTTGCTTCCTTGGAGTGGTCCATTTACAACCCATCCCAATAGGGCTCTAACTGCATAAGGTCCTTCTCCATCACTGTTTATAACCTCCTTAACCTTGGAAGCATTTGCTCCAATCAGCAAATCCACATCAGCAGGAATTTGAGGGATCTTAACACCTTTCAGATATGACCATTTATCCAAATCCCTTTGCGTGACAATGTTGTCTCTGGACACAGGCAATCTCTCTTGAGTAAAGACTTCCTGAAGACTGTAAAAAATGTCATCAAGAAGGCTAGACTCATCCAATCCAGTCAAAATATTACTACTAATAACCTTTTGATTGCTCATTGTTTTCAAAACAATATTAGTTCTATTTCCCTTTCATTTCAAGCCGTGCATTAATCATTCTGAACAAAATGTGGCAGAACTACCAGGATCCAAAAATGCATACGTTTGAATGACCCTTTGTCCCTTACTGGATTTGACTTGAACTGGTACAATTGATAATGCACAGTCTCCATCGCCGCCGGCCACTATCTGCCCACAAGTTTTAAAGGCGACGTGCACTACTTAGAGATGGATGATTCTGTTCCTGTGTGCCCGTTCTTTCCTTTTGTTGAATACGCAAAATGTTGGGATGCATTTGGCCACATACTGCACAAGTCAAGCACTTGTCACAATCCTTGCTCATGTGTCCAACACAAAGACAGCCAAAACAAATACCGATCTACTTTAGAAAGTTCAATTGTTCTCTATGCAGCTTGTTTTGCATTTGTGCACACTGGTCCAGTAGGCTATCACGCTTGCAGCACAAACATACAATTCAGGACTTTGATCTTAAATCAGTCTCACAACACTGGATTGATTTACTGTTGGTAACAACCGTCGTGGCAAAGCCGTTTCTAATTTTAGTCTTAGATTGAGATTTTTGTTGTACAGGTTGGGTACTCAGATGACATTTTGTCTTGATGTTCAATAACTTTGAACCGTGCCCTATGATTGAGTCTTTCCATTAGCTTGCATGCAACAGTTCTCCACTTTTCCCTTAATTTACAAGGCAGCTTCATGATGATGGTTTTCAAATTGCTTGGTATCTCCAGCCCCTCCATATAATAAATTGCATCCATTATATTACAGCATCCACACAAAACAAGAGAATAACTCTGCAATGAATTTACATCCTCTGACTTTACTGAAGGCCATCCAAGAACCTTCTTTATATGTGACCCTGTACCACAAAACCAGTCATGAGGGGCAATTTTTTTAAATTGAGATTTATGCATCTTCTGAAAGATGAATAAATATGATTTCCATTGATGTCTGTTTTGTTATGATAGGACAATATTTGGCTGAGATACTACTATTTGAATATCTGGAATCTGAGGGTGCAAAAAAATCTAAATATTGAGAAAATCTCCTTTAAAGTTGTCCAAATGAAGTTCTTAGCCATGCATATTACTAATCAAAAATAATTTTGTTTTTGCATGATGCTGTAAATGTTTGGAGTTGATGTCCCATCACTGTTCTGCATTATCTTTGATGTTTGCACTGGTGACAGAATTATGATCAATTTGTGGTGCACAGTGAGTTTGCCGAATCACGAATCACCTCCTTGCAGGGAAGTTTTCTTTAACATTTCAAAAGTCCGTTAACATTTCAAAAGATTCCAAAGTGATGCGTGATAATCCACAAACAAGCATTTTTGGACAAATATAGAGACATAAACAGCCATTTTGTTACTTGAGGTGTTTCTGAAAAATCGTCCTCCAAATACAGCTTTATCAGATTTATTCATCACACAGCTCAGACAGGTCATTTTAACTCACAGTTTCTCTGCACAGTGCCCATAAAACCCCATCAGATGCCTTCACATATGTACCTCCAGACACGGTCAACAAATGTTGTGCTTCCCTCTAATTACACACCTGACTTTCTTACTCTTTGCCTACCTATATACTCATTAAGGCCCACACTCCACCCAGTGGTCAAAAACCAGAATTAAAACAGACATAATGGCTCTTACACTCATATTCATAACCTGTTTAAAATAAGCCATTATGCTTTAGTCAAGTCAAAGTCAGCTTTATTGTCAATTCTGCCATATGTACCATACATCCATACAGAGAATTGAAATTGTGTTACTCTCAGACCCTTGGTGCATACAGATAACACTAAACACTATCAGTAGAACGTAAAATACAGATAATACAAATCAAATATATATACACATGCACATACATATATAAAATGCAACTATTACAAATATACAAGTAAGGACAAGTAAAAAAAAAAAAAAAAAAATTAAATAAAAATGAATAAAGTAGCATAAGGCACATGGTAGATATAGAGTGCAAACCAGTGAAATAAACAAACAGTGCAGATATAATTGGTGTAGTGTAAAAGAGCTCATCAGTCTATTTAAAGTGACAAAGCTCAGAGAGCAGACTTTATTCAAACTGCCAGACGAGACGTCAGTCCAATGCTGTACAAGGTGACTGGTGTGTGTGTGTGTGGGGGGGGGGGTCAGTGAGTGTGTGTGTGTGTGTGTGTGTGTGTGTGTGTGTGAAGAGTCAGAGGGTCTGTGTGTGTGTGTGTGTGTGTGTGTGTGTGTGTGTGGGGGGGGGGGGGGGGGTCAGTGTGTGTGTGTGTGTGTGTGTGTGTGTGTGCGTGTGTGTGTGTGTGTGTGTGTGTGAAGAGTCTGAGGGTCAGAGTTCAATGGTGCATGGGGCAAAAGAGAGGAGGGGGGAGAGAGTTGAGCTTCCTGACAGCCTGATGGATGAAGCTGTCCTTCGGTCTGCTGGTCCTGGTCTGGAGACTCCACAGTCTCCTCCCTGATGGCAGCAGACTGAAGAAGCTGTGTGTCGGGTGGGTGGGATCACCTGCAATGCAGAGGGCTTTGCGGGTGAGACAGGTGCTGTAGATGTCCTGGAGGGAGGGGGGAGTGCTTTATATAGCACACTTAATATAGAGCACACTGGGAGTGTGTTAGTCACATAGAGCTCTGAACCAATGTTAAGATGTGCTGAATCGTGGCTTGCAGTATAAAAATATCAACAAGCAGATTTTGACACATTGTATTTAGTTCAGATGAACTGTATTTACACACTGGCAGAGGAACTAAAACATGCATGGAGCTCCAATTAAAGATCAGATTCAAAGCTAAGACTATCATGTCAGTTATAACTTTGCTGACAGTGTTGCACATCTTAAAGTAATCTCTATCATATCTCGATTAAGGCTCAACTGTTGATGTTCTTTGAACCACTGTCTAATAAGTAATCAATTCGTTATGGTGTTCTGTTCTGCTGTAATAATTTACAATCCATCCTTTAATAGAAAAACGAATGGGAAAAGAGCTTCAATTAGACCCGGTGGAGCACAAAGTGTCCTCGGTGGAGTCCAGGCACAATTGACTAATAATTGCATATAGGGTTTGTATGCGTGCCAGAAATATTTGGATGCAATGAATGAGTGTCAAAACAAATCAGCAAAAAATAGATGAATCATGGGCCCACTCAAAACAACTCCTGAATCTGAAAACAGAGTATCAGGAGATCTGAGCACACAGCACCTGTTGATCTAACAGTTAAATCTGCCTCCTGTTGTCCGGTCACATCCAATAAAGGTGTTTCTCACAGTTTAAACAAACCTTTGTTTGCTAACTTCATCTCACACACTCCCTCACTCCCTCTAGAGGAATCCACAGGTAACGCCATTCTTTCTTAAAGGTTGTGATGCATTCAAGTCGTAGTGGAAAAAACACAATTATGGAGAACTGCAATGGATGAAGCATCTGTATTGACAATGATTGGAATTTATTTTATAATAAAACAATGTTTCATCTACAAAATACAATAGTATTGTGCAATTATAATATAGAATATAAGTTAATTTGCATCGTGCATTCCAATTAATCTCAATTCAGCTACAGCTGGGCTATTCTGATTAAAAACAGCTAACACAATAAGACACTATGAAAACATGATGACATAATAAAAAACAGGATATTTGAAAATAAAAAAGTTATCCGTTTATGTATAAATATTCAATTTACAAAACATGAATGAATTGAATAAAACACACATTCTACACATTTAGTTAGATAGACATATATTTTATTTTCCATTTCTATGTCGCATAGAAACGAAATTGTGTTTCGCTCGTCCACAGCTTACAGTTCAGTGTATTGCAAAAAAAAAAACTGTTTAAATAAAATTATTTAAAATATTAAAACAAGTATTCTAGAATGTGTTAAAAAGAATTAACCACAATAAACTCTGATTTAACAGGCTAACAAAGCTATTCCTTCTGGTTTGTATACTGCGGTGTCTTTTTCCGGACTGCATCAATGTAAACAATCCATAAATGGGATTATTTGTATTTTTGTAAATTGCGTCTTGCTCCGCTCAAGTGACCTGAATGCACCTGATGCCATAATTTCATCTTCCCAACAAACAAACTTCCCAGCAGGACTTCACACAGTACCACTAGCTCACCTAAAAATGAAAATAGATACCATTCCCACCACACTTTTTTTTTCTGTCAAGCTCCGAAAATGATCATACAAGCACAAAAAGTACTTTAACTGTAAAAAATAATAATAAGTTGAGTCAACTTAAAATTTTAAGACAACCAGCTTCTGCAGATTTGGGAGTTTTCTCAACTTGTTGTTTGAAGTTTATACAACAAAAAATTGAGAATCTCCTGCAAAAATAATTTGAGAACTCAAAAATCTGCGGAAGCTCATTGGCTTAAAATTTTAAGTTGGCTCAACTTTTTTTTTTTTTTTTACAGTGTAGATTCTAAAGTCTCCAGAAGTCATAAAATGCAAAGTCAAACTAAATAGGAGCTTTGAGCATTTGAGAGCATGGAGATTAGGATGACTTGAGGGTGACTATACAAGACGTCAGAATTAATGCTGTCAAAGTTAATGCGTTAACGCAAATTCCTTTTAACGGCACTAATTTTATTAACGTGCGATTAACACAGCGCGTATTTTCAGTTTGACCCGTAGCCCAACCAGTAGTTGGAGAAATGGAGATGCACAGTGTTGCCAACTTAGCAACATTACTGACCACTTTAGCAACCTTTTCAAAAAAGCGCCCAAACCTTATTTAGTCTCTGAGAATCGCTGGTACTGCCGCGCGAGCGTAAGGTCTTGCTTTCACAGCGTGCGCACACACATCTCTCTCTCTCTCTCTCTGCATCTGCTCAGTTTCTGTTCAACGTGCGGCAGAGAAGAGCAGCGCTTTAATTCAGTTAAACACAGATATTACGTTGCTTGCTTCTCTAATTTTTCATGATGCAAGCATAGCCGAAATCACAGCACAGCTATTGTCATTATCTTATGAGTATTTGATTTCATAAAACGACGGCTCGATTATCAGGATTTTTGAGCAGTGAGAGTGAGAGCTGGTTATTTAGTCAAAGGGTCACGTTTCAATCACTATTTCATATTCATTCCGTCTTCTGACAACAGAAACAGTCAAATATATAAATGAAAACAGTTTTATTGAGAATTTAGCTGCATCAAAATACAGTATGTGTGCACAGAGAGGCAAACAAATGCAATAATAAATAATATAGAATATGTACATATTGCATGTTCAGAAGAAGAGCTGCCCTGTCCTGCAGAAATGAAAACAGGTTTGTGTCAGTAAATTACTCCGTGCAAAGAAAGAGAAGTAATGGGAACCTGGTGTTTCTTTTTTCATGTGTCTAATAGACATGAAAAAGTTATTTGAAAAACATCTACGACCTTTGAAACATGTCAAGCCTTCATGCTCTAATAAACACACATTTGCATAAAGCATCCATATTAGTCCATGCCCATGTTGAGTAGAGTATTAAAAACTTGAAAAGTATTAATTTAAGGTACATTTAGAACAAATAAAATGTGCGATTAATTGTGATTAATCGCGAGTTAACTCATGACAATCATGCGATTAAATATTTTAATCGACTGACAGCCCTAGTCAGAATGCTTATTTTTTGTGTTGTCTATTCATTTAAGCAATATTTCTTTATTTCTTTAAATTAGTCAACTAAAATATTCCAGTTGTCCCTTAAATTAACATTGAGTAACTTAACATGTCAAGTTGACTAAACTGAAAAATTTTAAATCAGCGGCGTAACAAATTATTTTAAGTTGAAACAACTTTTTGAAAAAAGTTTTTTTACAGTATAAATACTTCAGTAGACCAGCACACTGTAATAAAGAGCATAATGTGCCAGGTCAAATCCATAGGTCAAGAGTTCGCTCTTTAATGAGAATAATGAAGTCTAATGAGAGTGCAGTCCTCTCATTATGTTTAATAATTAGAGCCAGTTTTACTTCTATTATTAGAGCAGGCATCTGTTATCGTGGTGGATTGGTGCATATTTATTTACGACTAGAAAAATTAATTATGTACAATGAGATCAAACACCAAATGTTCAAATTCATCTAAAACAAATGGAGTAAAATACAGAGCAAATATGATGCCAAATGTGGCCGTGTCAGTACAGTCTGCCCTAGAAGAACGCTGTAGTTTTGCATTTACTAAGCTTTGCTTGGGTCCAGGGGAAATATTTCCATTGCAAAGGAGCTTTGTATCGTAAAAGTTGAAAGAATAGTGCATAAATAGTTAATTTTGTCATTATGTATTCTCCCTCATATCACCTGCATTAGCTTTTATTATGATTTTTTTTTTTTTTCGTTTGCAACACATAATAAGAACATCTGAACAAACCAAAGTGATTTTTGCACTGAAAACTCCCACCTCTGCTTCATGTTCAGATCTCATTCTTCATTTGAACCGGCCAGACAGTGTTCAATGAAAAAATATCAGCATGTGGGCTTGGAACAAACCATGACATGAATTTAGATTTTTGAGGTGAACTATCTCTTTAAAACAGCTCCAGCGAGCAGCGTCAGACTTCAGTAACTTCACAGTCAGGACTAGTAAAACATGCGTTTCATACTAATGTTACATACTTCCCATCTAGGGCTGGGAAGCCAGTAACAAAACAAGAAAACCTTGGAGAGAGAACCAGGGCATCCAACCTCCTGTCCCAGAATCAACACAAACCCCTCTTCAAATTAATATTTTTTAACTTGAATAAGAAATAAACAGAAACAATCTCACAAAAATGTTAGCAAACATATAGGGAACAAAGACTTCAGGGGAGAGCTAGGCCAAAATAACAAACAAAACCAAACTAACTAAACAGAAAACATTGATACATTACCTGGAAAAAGATAATCCAAACAAAACATAGTACACAAAACTTCCCATAACCAGGAGAAAAGAGAAGTACAAACTAAAATGGCGCCCTCCCCCTACGCTCCCTAAAATAAAGAAAAACATCAAACCAAAATATTAAACACCGTTAACATTAAACAATAATAATTAAATGGTTCTCAACAACTTCAGTTCTCTTTCTGCTTAAGAACACAAAGTCCTGAGTTCACTTACTCAACATGAAATCAACCGAAATCAACCGAAATCAAACAATAACCAAGTCTGGGCAACCAGGAGAAAGAACGGCCCTGGCAAAAATAAACCCCTCCCCCCACGTGCAAAAAAAATATCTAAATATGGAGAAAATCATCTTTAAAGTTGTTCAAATGAAGTTCTTAACAATGCATATATAAAAAATTATTATTATAATAAATTATCATTCATGTTTTTATAGTCGCTGGCCAAATTCTAAAACGAAACTAAAATGAAATCATCGTTAAGAGCAACGGGCCCTACACAGTGTGTGTATTCTGCGTATTGGGAGGATCGGCTCTGACAAGCAAACTAAAAGTATACTTTCCATTTTTTTGTTTAAAAGAAGTATACTAATACCACATTTGAATAAACTTCTTTCTCATAAGGGTAACCATCACCCTAAAGTTTAATTGCACACAATAGTTCTGTAATCAAGGCCGATTCAGACCAAAACCTACTCATGTCAAGTTTGATTAACGGAGCTCGTTTGCCTGATAGCTGTGTTTATCTCTGGAGTGGCTGCTGTTGTGTAACAGACTGGGAAAAGCTCTTTTAACGCACCTTTCAAAAGGAGAAACGAGAACCTTTTTGATTGCTGAGTGTGGTGCTTTGTCTTGAACAGCAAGAGGTGAAAGACGTGGACCAGTTTGTCAGCAAGGGCTTCTGTACGCCGAGCACTTTATCTGACAGAGCGAGCGAAGAAACCCCCCATACAGAGACACGGACTGAACGTTTAACAGATGTAATGTACATGCATACAGTATTGAATAACATTCCTTGTCATTTCTGATGAAAGACACAGTTGAATTAGTTTGAGGAATTCTTCCCGAGTGTCTATCAAGAATAAAAATAAGAAGCAAGGTCACTTAGGTTATGGGGCATCTGCTGATCCTTTGAAGCAGTGAATCCTGCCAAACAGGCTTTTAGACTTAAGTCTAATACCATCCAATAAGATTTCATTTTAAAAAGGATGGATAGCAAAGAGGAAATCTTGAAGGCACACGGAAGGTGAAAGGTTCGTTCGATTCGTATATATATACGAATTATTAATTTCTATACGAGTAATTAAAGGGCAGAAAAGAATCACAATGCAGGGCACACAATGCTTGCTCTCTCCCTCTCTCCCTCTCTCTCTCTCTCTCACTCTCCCTCTCTCTCTCTCTCTCTGTCTCTCTCTCTCTCTCTCTCTCTCTCACTCTCCCTCTCTCTCTCTCTCTCTGTCTCTCTCTCTCTCTCTAGCTCTCTCTCTCTCTCTCTCACTCTCCCTCGCTCTCTATCTCTCTCTCTCTCTCTCTCTCTCTCTCACTCTCCCTCTCTCTCTCTCTCTCTCTCACTCTCCCTCGTTCTCTCTCTCTCTCTCACTCTCCCTCGCTCTCTCTCTCACTCTATCAATCTCTCTCTCTCTCTCACTCTCCCTCTCTCTCTCTCACTCTCCCTCGCTCTCTCTCTCACTCTCTCTCTCTCTCTCTCTCAGCAGCACAGGTATATTTGTAGCAATAGCCAACAATACATTGTATGGATCAAAATTATACGTTTTTATTTTATGTCAAAAATAATAAGGATATAAAGATCATGTTCCATGAAGATATTTAGTAAATTTCCTACCTTAAATATATCAAAACTTAATTCTTGATTATTAATATGCATTGCTAAGAACTTAATTTGAACAACTTTAAAGATGATTTTCTCAATATTTGGATTTTTTTGCACCCTCAGATTCCAGATTTACAAATATTGTCCAAACCATACATCAATGGAAATATTATTAATTCAGCTTTCAGATGAAACTACACTTTTACGGAAAGACTTCGTCTGCTTGGATCTCTTCTCAGTGCATCGCTGTGCAGAATGGAACGGAAACAAGTTAAAACCCACAGATTGCTGTGAAAAAAAATTACAATTTAACTTCATCCATTTATTCTCCATAGCTTATTCTCTAGAGTCACGGGT
Organism: Schizopygopsis malacanthus; assembly: GCA_027474115.1. NCBI lineage: Eukaryota > Metazoa > Chordata > Actinopteri > Cypriniformes > Cyprinidae > Schizopygopsis > Schizopygopsis malacanthus. Next base: position 1,179,730 of record CM049869.1, on the reverse strand, counting down.
GTGCAAGTGCTCAATCGTAACTTGAAATTTAGGATTAAGCTTTGTCGTGTCGTGAAAAAGAAACATGTCAGACTATACGATGACTCGCATGCGTCATTAACGACGTGCATGATGTCATCAGACAAGACAGAAAGTGCTATGAGCGTACACAAACAATGGTAACTAAACAGCGTGTTTTGCCCAGTCCTGTCATCACAAAACCCCAAAAAGAAAGAACACCTGACAATGGACACACGTCTGGATGAATGACTGTCAAAGAGAATAGTTTTATTTGATCTTTTTTCACTGTGTCACGGTCGTACCTCATCATAAGTGCGAGAGGATTGTTGCCGTAGCTCCACGAACAGTTCTTCCATTGTAAGACTACACCTGCAAGACCGATACCATGGTCTATCTTTCATTTCGACATGTTTGAAAGCTTGTTCAAAGGTGCTTCTGTGCTCCTGTTGGCCAGTGTCACACATGTGATTTTTGTTTAACATGCTATTTTTTCTGTGTTGACGTCGTGAAGTGTTGCATGCACTATAACACACTACATGAGATGAAACGATTGAATCGTGCGTCTCGACGTCCATTGTCGTTTACAAACCCCCACGACACCCTACGTCAAGTAGATCATGGCAACATCGTGTAGTCTGAACGCGGCTTTACCTGCTTTGAACTTGTCGAGGTGACTCAAACAGACACGTTGTTAATACAACACATTTCAAGTTCACTAAACAACACTTTATTTATTTACAGTGGAGCGTTAAATTAATGAATACAAGAATGTCATAGCTACTTAAGTTCAGAGCACAGCGGAAACACTGGAAACGAGTTGAATTATGGTTCAGGAATCATTTTGAAACTAGATTCTTCCTCAACGCTAAATTCAAATGTGTTTAATAAACTAACACTGCTCTTAAACTGAGATAGCACTCTCATTCAAAATGGCCTGGATTTTGAAACAATAACCAATACTTAACAAGTGCGAAAAACACCCGCAGTGCAGGACACTTGACGCGTATGAATTAGTAGTAGCCCTTTATTGTCACTAAGTCACAAGTACCAGTGAAATAAGCCATCAACCTGCCCATACATACACAACATACATATATGACAAGGGGGTAGACAGGACAGGAAGACAGGGAATTGAAGAAAATTACAGCGGTTCAAAGCGACGGACGCGAGGGATGGGGGGAGGGGAAGTGAGTGCAAATGTGTGTGTGTGTGTAATAGTTTATATCAATGTCTGTAGAATGGGGGAGGAAGCAAGAGCGTCTCACTGCAGTGTTCTTTTCCAGGGATAAATTTCCAACAGCGACCTTGCCGGGAAGTGCTGGTACGGGGGAGCCAAAAGATAAGATTGCGATTGTTTAGGCGAGTAGCCGCATTCCAATTCCACAGCTACTCTCTTTGTCCATTTCTGATCTCGAATATCAATCAATTTTCCTTTGTAAAGCCGTGAGCTACTCCTTGATAGAATCCATATTGCAATTGATAGTCTCAGTCTCAATGCTGACCGCTCTTCCCACTGCTTCAATCAAGAAGGGCAGCCTTGTGAGGCTTTGGACAGCTGTTCCCGTCTTCTGAAATTTTCGATAACCCAGGGCAAAGCCTAATCCAATCAGCAAAATACCTGTTATCATGGTTCCGAATAGGTAGATATCTTCAAGATGGTGTCAATAGCGTTGAGAGACCAGTTGATCAAATCCATAATTTCTCAGTTTGAAGAGCAGTGCAGAGAGAGTCTCTCAATAGATCAGATAATACTGGAGAGCAAGCAGGGAAAATAAGGGAGGACGGGGAGTGACAAATTATTAGTTCCTTATTAGTGAATCAAACATACAATGCTATAGTCCAACTTCAGAACCAATGACTCTTATGATCCAAACAGATATTTGAATCATAAACACAGTGAATGATCGGAGTGGTTAACCCTCACACGTGTACTGTTTGCTGTCAAAACCGACTGGAGGCCATATCCTAATGGTGTAATAATTTTATTTATGTGAAATTAAAACACTATATTTAATTTCAGTGATATTTCTTATTTCATATTTAGCAATTTGAGTGCATTTCTTGTTACTAATTAATAATCATACTCTAAAATATTGACTATTTTCTGTATAAAGTGTGAAAAATATATTTAAAAAAGTATATAATTTTTCAATTAATTCAGTGTTTAAGTTAAAAATAGAGTAAAAGTGTTTAAAATCCATTGAATTGAGGCAGATTTGTTTAAAAAAAA
>CM049869.1:1162500-1165000 GCA_027474115.1 Schizopygopsis malacanthus | reverse complement strand
TTTGGGTAGCAATCTAAAGCACTTTGAAAAGAATGAAATCTGCTTTCTTTGGAATATAAACACTAATTCCAGCTGGCAGAACTCGACACGGCTTTCTAATAACAGGTGAGCGCCATCAATGTTTGGTGAGGTTGATCAACTCTGTAATATCTGACACAACCTGAATAAATACCTCTGATTATTAGATGATCATTTAGATCTGGTTCGAGGTTTGAGTGAGGGATATGCTTGAGTTGATTCTGAACAAGGGAGCAGATGAACTCAGGAAAGAAAGTGATATTGCAATTGATATCGCTGTCAGGATCTGCCAGACTAATCAAAAGATGAGAGAGCAGCAAAGAGACAGGGATACTTGAGCAGAGCTTTCGTACAAGTGGTCTTGGAGTTGGTGTTTGAAATGAACAAAAATATAACATCACTGAAAAAACGAATGTAAGCCAAAGTGTGAACCATCTCTGATTATTTGAATTAGTGATGCATTAACATATGATACAGGGCTTGCCCACTGTCATTATAATACGGCCATCTGGTGTTCTGCATAATGTCTTAAACGCTAGAAAAATAGAGCGGAACCAGGGTTTTGGTCCAGCAAAGTACTCCATGCTTCTTACGAGATGCTGAATGTGTTTCAGTGAGTCCTTGGACTGCTGCACAAATCATGTATCGGATAGTTCAAGTGGAAATCTGAACACATGCATAACTGTGGAAATGCTGATGCAGACTGAGGGGATTGCAGAATGACTCATTGATCAAATATAGACCAGCGAATTGTGTATAAACACACACACACACGCGCACGAGCACACACACACGCGCACGAGCGCGCACACAAACACACACACACACGCACACTTGTACACGCACACACACACGCGTGCGCGCAGACGCACACACAAACACGCACGCACACTCGCACACGCACACGCACACACGCGCGCACGAGCGCACACAAACACGCACAAGCACGCGCACACGCACACGCAGACGCGCACAGTGTATATAATGATTTACAAACTCTTATCTTCACAAAGGCGGCATTTGTTTGATAAAAAATACAGTAAAAACAGTAATACTGTGAAATATTAATACAATTTAAAACAATTGTGTGATGCGCAGCTGTATTTTCAGCATCATTACTCCAGTCTTTAGTGTCACGTGATCTTCAGAAATCATAATAATATGCTGATTTACTGCTCAAGAAACATTTCAGATTATGAATGTTGAAAACAACTAATTAATATTTTCTGGAAACTGTGACATACCACCAATTAAAGCATTAGGATTATAAAAGGAAGGTTAAACAAGGACACATTAGTGACTTTCATGTATTTATAATGATACAAAAGAGTTCTATTTTAATGCTCTTCATTCAACGTTCCATTCATCAAAGAATCAATGTATCACAGATTCCACAAAACATTAGGCAGCAAAAGCTGTTTTCAACAATGATAAAAAATAAGAACCATTATAAATAATTGAGCACAAACAATAATCCAAAATAACTGAGCATATTAAAATGATTTTTGAAGGATCATGTTAATACTAAAGACTGGATAATTCAGCTTTGCCGTCATATGAGTGAATTATATATTGAAATACCTTTAAAAGAAAGAAAGATAGATAGAAAACATATAAAATCAGTCTTGGATATTTCATAATATACATGCATATAGAAGAAATATGATAAGTTGCCTTGTTCTGACAACATTGATATTTTTGGTTAAAAACCTTATCCTCCCCTGAATGCATGCGGTAGTGTGTTAGTTCACACAACAGAAAATATGATTACATTTGGATTTTTGTGTTGCTAGACGAAGTTCACAAATCTTTTAGGAATCATTTGAAATAGACGATTGAACCATCATGCAAACACACACACACACGCACGCACGCACGCACGCACGCACGCACGCACGCACGCACGCACGCACGCACGCACGCACGCACTCACGCACGCACGCACGCACGCACGCACGCACACACACACACACACACACACACACACACACACACACACACGCGCGCACACACACACACACAACTTAAATGTACTTAAATGTATAATTACACTGTAACAAAAAATAAATCAAGTACAACCAAACTTTACAACCATACAAAGACAAGACTGGGCAAATAAATGCAGGCACAGACACAGTATATACATTGATAACAGGACTAATAAAACAAGATTCAGTTGGATCAATTCAGGAAATATGAACAGAAATAAGAGTCAAAATAACAGACACGAGGCCAGATCAACACACACAGAAATATAAATAACTTTGATATACTGCTAGACATCACGAAGCACTCTTTCTGTAAACGCTCTCAAAAGGTATTCAAAGACAAAACACTACATTCCTGTGAAATAACACTTTAAAGCTGCAGTGTATGATTAAAAGACTATAATAAATACTAATTATAATGACTTTCCACAGAAGGCCACAGGAAAATGACATACACCAAAGTTGTCAGTGTTTGATTTGGGTGCATTCAAGCG
>CM049869.1:1147500-1157500 GCA_027474115.1 Schizopygopsis malacanthus | reverse complement strand
AGGGTTTGTTTCTATGACTTGTATATAAAAGTGCTCCTCTAGGCAGTCTCCTGTACAGGTGGTCCTATATTTGTGTAGTTTTTTAAAGAAAGTTACTCTGTGGAGCCATGACAAAATCATAGCAACTCGCTAGGAACCCAGAGTCCAGTCCTGCAGGCTTTCTTCCCAAAGTAGCCCCCGACAGCTCTATCAGAAGTCCAAATCACAAAGTGATATTTTTACAGCAGTTCTAATGCACTCTGCCAATAACAGAGACTCAATCTTTCAGAACTTTGAATCCCAAAAAGCCTGATGTGATGCGTCTTGCTGAGCGTTCTTTGATAAATCCGGTAATGTTTGTATTTTTTGACGGCCCTGAGTGCAGCATTACTAACGCTGGGCATCGTGCGGTTTATTATATTCTGGGTGGTTTTCAACACCAGTAAGTCTGGAAGAAAGACTGCGTGACAATTCACTGCTCGCTATGCTGATGGATCAAATGGTCTGAAGATTGAAATCAATCTGCTCAAAGACTGTCTGGTAAGGTAAAGAACAAAGAGCGTGTCAGTTCTGGCCTAACGAACCTTTGTTATCACGCACAATTAAATGCTATGGCCCAGTTCCACTCAGTTCAGGCAAATTAGGAGGCTGTTAGATACGTGCTGAAGAAAGTGTTGATACTTTACGGTCAGTGTTATTTTAATTAACCAGAACGGATGACATAAAATCAGCAGACAGATATGGAAAGGTAATACTAGGTTTGTAGGCAGTTATATAAATGTAAAGGCAAATTAGTAGCATCATATCTCTTTAAATTGTGACAGAAAATCACAATAACTGATCTTGCAGTTTTTAAGGCGGGCAGGACAGAGAGTTACATGAATCTTATTCAGAGAAATTAATGTAAGGTAATTGAGCCTGACATAGAAAAGGTCATTATCTCTAATAAGGGTACTAAAGCAATTATAAGTAAGCTTATTAACAAAGCAAAGGTTTATGAACAATGTTTTGATTTCAAAAGTTTGATTTATAACATAAACTGTGATTTTTGGGAAAAAGTCATTTTAGGTAGAAATGGCTGGTTAAGCTAAAATGGGCCACGATTTTCAGCTAAAATGGGCCGCACACACACACACACACACACACACACACACACACACACACACACACACACACACACACACACACACACACACACAGAAATTGAGGATGAAAATAGGTACTATAGATATGTATCCATACAAAATCTTAACAGTCTTTAAAAAATACAAGCATGCACACAAAAGTCACCAATGCACAGAAACACACACCTATACAACATGATCAGTTCATTATTAATTGCCTCGTTTAATTAAATAGGCATTCAACTTTTTATTTAATGAAATACATTTATGGTGCTGCTATGGCACACTAAAGACAATAGTGCCAATTAATGTTAAATAAAATAAAATGCTTTAAGTTGAAATGACCAGTGTTGTCCTCTTTTATATTGGCCCACTTTACCTGAATGTTGTGCCGTGGCCTGAGAAGATACCTGCTGACGCTCATCATTTTAAAACTTTTTCACATTTAAAAAACATGCATATATTTACGAGACCCATGCTAATGTATAAGGATATCATTACATCTCAAAATAGCTTATTTGATGGTATTATATGTCATTAACCAAACCGTGGCCCATTTTAGCTGACTTCACTCTATAAACTGGTGTGTTGTAGCTGATGCTTAAGAAAAGAGGGTTAATTTGCTTCTGAAAAGGTATTTTATTCTTCTTTTCTGTTTTCTCTGTGATGGCAGCATTAGACGTATACCGCTCATGATGAGGAATTTGACTTATAAATGCATCATAACACAGCATGATTGTCTGGAAAATATCGCCTCATGCTGATTAACTTATGCAAATTAGCTACTGATATGAAAATTCTAATATGAGAAATCATCAACATTTTAAAGAAACCCGATAGGTTTTGTGTCTCCAGGTTTTTGCTCCAGCCAAAGACATTTTCAAGCCAAGAGCAAATAAAAAGTTACAATTGCACAGCTCATAAAAAAACATAAAAATATACACAATTGCTACATTGTTTCAAACGTAGCACGAGATTATAGTGTGATTTCTGACCAGGACTGCTTTCCAGCTTTCTCAGTCAGTGTTACACAATCTTACAGATCCTGAAGATACTGTATCTTTCCATCAGTGTCTCAGCACTGCTCTGCGGTGAATGGGTGCCGTCAGAATGAGAGTCCAAACAGCTGATAAAAACATCAGTTATTAACATCTTGAGATGCAAAAAGCTGCTTGTAATAAACACATGAGTTTAACTTCAAATGGTTGAAGTCCACTATCCATAATATTCTAGATTATTTACTGTCCCTGTATGAAGTACAGTGAAGTTGTGGCAGTCCTTAAGATGCGGTCTCATATGACTAAAGCGTGTGCAAGCTATATAAACAGTATCAGTGTGGCACATTGAGTATTGCTCTCAGTTAAGCGTATAACAGAAGAGCAGGAACTGTTGCATACTAACGGCATTAGTAGTGATCAGTTAATAAGTATTGCACAGGGCCGTATTCATAAAACATCTTAAGGCTAAAAGTAGCTCCTAGCTTGCCGATTTAGGAGAAAATCTTAAAAATAAAATAGTGGGCGTGTTTTTTTGCTCATTTTTTGCTCGAAGAGTATTTCACACAGTGTTTTAGCTCTAAAACTAGCTCCCAAATCTGTGAAACGTTAGGAGAAGTGACTCCTAAATCACTAAAACCAACTCACAGCTATCCTAAAATGCCTGTTGTCAGCAATCTAAACATTTTAGAAACATTTAACGATAATGAGCTTTTAAAAAGGTATCGCGTTTAGGGTTTGAAGGTAATATTTCCGTTTGATTATATCCTTTTCATTAACCAGTTGTGCAAGAAGTTACAGCTGTTCTTGCGTCCAGTTTAGTTTTCTTTTACGTTTGCATGTCTCACTATCAGACATAATGATTATTATACTCGGTTAATTAAAAGACGGTTATGTATCCTCTATGAGAAGCATGCATGTAAGAGACGGACAATTAGCCAAGGGCGGTTCTAGACCCTTTTTAGGTGGGCTTCAGCCCCTGTATTTGTCATCTCAGCCCCACTAAAACTATAACCAGCTATCTGAATGATCAGTGCTGCTTCCTCAAGAAAGTGTATCAATCTCGTAACTAGTATCATTCTAGTAACCAAGTTACCGCAGTCGGTAACGTCTTAAACTTAAACCGTTAAGATAATATTGCATGTGTGTCAGTATGCATGTCTTATATTAGGCTAATAATGTTCATCAAACAACAAAAGAAAACATGAGAATCACTCAATTAGTCACTTCTGTAATTGTAATACAGTTTTCATAAGAACGGTAAAATACTGTTTATTAAGGTAATGTGTATCGAAAGGTCTCTCTGAGGGCTAAGATGAAATCCTACAACCCCCCCCTGCATATTAGCTGAACATATATTTGTTTAATTAGTGACACTTAACCTGCATGTTAAAATCTTTATGTGAATGTGGCAATGAACCTGATTTTTGAAACCTTTATTTGGACATGGCAACATAATATCGTACTCTACAATATTTCTATGAATAAATCTCTATGTTTTGTGAATACGGGCCCTGATCTTTGGCAGCAGATCATAGAGATAGTATTGCACTGCTCACAATGGATTGCGTTATACAGAGAAAAATGTCTGAATCAAGAGAGAGATGGAGAAAAACAGTTCTGAACTAATATATCAGTGCATTTGAGAGGACAACACTGGAGGAAAGGTTATTATGAGATTATGAATTTGTATTTTAGTCAAAGGTTTCAAGTTTAATATGCCTTGATAAATTAGTTTCTTAAAAACATACCGCATTTGTTTCCCCATAGTCTCACTTTGAACGTCCATTACTGCCCATTAAACCTCTTTAATAATTTACCAACTGATTCATTATTTTATGCGTTGCATAAGCTGATGAGAATAATAAAAGCGTGGTAAACAAATCACACGATACTTGAGAATGCCTGGAAACAGATCCAGGTACTTAATGACTGCCAACCTCTCACAATCTCATGATCTCTGATTGCACTTAAAGGGAGGTTCAAATGAATTCGTATGATTAAATAATTCATGTGATTTGAAACAGATTTAATTGTTCATTGAACGAATGAGACGTGCAAACACTGTCATGCTTATGCATTTAAAATCAACAGTGGTAAGTATCTATGCATTGCATTTTATTGATTTATTGATTTATTCCCCAGCTGTCAGCGAGGCTTTTAGACTGAGAGCTCCTAACATTGCTCACATTTAAAAAAGGTCACAGATATAAAAAAACGATCAAAGCTGTTCAGACAAAGCAAGATGGAGAGAGTCAACTGAATCTGATTTAATCTGTTAAACATGACAGATCAATTCAATTATGCCATTAAATATCTCTAATTAATAGAGCATATTCAGTGCATGCTGTGAGGATTTTTTATATTTTGTCTCTAAGGTTGGACAGAATACTGGAGCTTTAAAATGAGTGTCTAGCGGCGACCTTGTAGACGATGCATCCTTAATCACACAGACAAGCCTTCGGTTCTGTCGGAGACCGAGATTGATACAGAACACTGAATACGTTCTCACTTCCCAGCATGCCTCCCTCGATTGTTTTATGACTTGCAGCAAACCCAACAGCTTCGCACCACAGGACACAACTCCAGCTCAGACATGCCGTTTTCTGGACCTCAATGGCTGGAGAAATCGAGACCTTGTGGGTGGCATCGAATCTGATTTATTCTCAACTGAGCTCGAGAGTTTAATTACAAGAACATACAAAACTTCACAGTGTGCTCTGTATTCATGTTGCTCAGTCTGTGGTTAGACCATTATGCTGCATTGTAATGTTTAATTGTTTTGATCTATGCCCCAAGCATAGATGTAGCTCTCCCGTTTAAACACCCGAAACAGAAGAACAATTAGTGCTGCAAGGTCACGGATTTCAGTTTCATCTCTAGTCAAGGTTCCCTCACAATGCCTTTCTTTGTGTTACATATATTACTGTCGCTATATGTCTGTCCCTGGAAAAAAGTTATAAAAAGCAAGGCAGAGCTGCACAAGCACAAAGAAAACACATTTTTCTCCTTCATAATTACAACAAAAACTATTTCACTTGAATTCTGTAGGTGTTCGTATTGAAGACAGCATTGCATTGATATTTCTCAGGCAGTCTATTTTGAAGTGTGCTCTAAAGTCTAAACCACCTTTCTATAACTTTAACTATTCAACTAATTGAATTATTTCAAACCGGTGAATGTTCCGATTCAATCTCAAGCTCTCTCTCTCTCTCTCAATCTAAATCTCAACCTCTCTCTCTCAATCTCAATCTCTCTCTCTCTCTCTCTCTCTCTCTCTCTATCTCTCTCTCAATCTCTCTTTCTCAATCTCAACCTCTCTCTCTCTCTCTCAATCTCAAACTCTCTCTCTCTCTCTCTCTCCATCTCTATCTCTCAATATCAACCTCTATCTCTCTCTCTCAATCTCTCTTAATCTCAACCTCTCTCTCTCTCAATCTCTCTCAATCTCAACCTCTCTCTCTCTCTCTCTCTCAATCTCAACCCCTCTCTCTCTCTCTCTCTCTCTCTCTCTCTCTCTCAATCTCTCTTAATCTCAACCTCTCTCTCTCTCTCTCTCTCTCTCTATCTCTCTCTCTCTTTCTCTCTCTCTCTCTCAATCTCAACCTCCCTCTCTCTCTTTCTCTCTCTCTCTCTCAATCTCAACCTCCCTCTCTCTCTCTCTCTCTCTCTCTCTCTCTCTCTCTCTCTCTCTCAATCTCTCTCAATCTCAATCTCAACCTCTCTCTCTCTCTCTCTCTCTCTCTCTCTCTCTCAACCTCTCTCTTTCTATTTCTATCTCTCTCTCTCTCTCTCAATCTCTCTCTCTCTCTCCCTATCTCTCTCTCTCTCTCTCTCATAATTTCAGCATTATATGTGCTTAAAGATTAAAGTTTGAAGATTACAAATAAAATCACCTGTTAACTTGCATAGAATGTTCAGTATTCATCATCACCACCATTTGCATACTGAATTGTAATTTGTCATATTTGTTGCTTCTGAATCTAAAGAAGATGTGTTGTAGAATCAAAACCAAACTCTAAACCAACCTTTCAAAACCTAAACTTCTACTTGGACTGCATTTTAAAATGTTTCATTGGCATTTTTTAAGCATAAACTATTCCAACTTTTGTGCAAGATTTAAACACTGAAATCAATTTGTCAAGCTATGAATAATAACATTTTATAAAAAATTATATATATTTCTACAGCCCCACAGAGGACAAGTGGTTTGGTGAATTAATGAATGGACATACGTATATTATTAAATGTATATTTATAGATTATTAATCATATTTTAATTGAAACATTGTATATTATTGGATATTTATATATTTTTTTAACAATTTCTTACCTGAAAATGGTGGGATATAATTAAATTATTAAATGTGTATTTATAATATTAAAGATTATTAATAATATATTTTAATTAGCGCTGTCAGCTATCATTCTGTAGTTACATTAATCGCATCCAAAATAAAAGTTTGTTTATATAATATATGAGTGTGTACTGTGTATATTTATTATGTATATATAAATACACACACATACAGCATATATTTAGAAAATATTAACATGTACATATATTATGTTTATATGTTTTATATCATATATATTTTTAGTTTACAAATATAACATATTTGCATAAATATATACATACATGTGTGCATTTATATATGCATAATAAAGATACACAGTACTCACTCATATACTACGGATTCGATTAATCGCGATTAATCGTTTGACAGCACTAATTTTAATGAAAATATTTTATCTTGTTGGATATAAATAAAAAAGCTAAACTTTCTGCAATGTAAAGCCATCTACATAAGCATATGAATTTCACTTCATCTAGTCTTTCTTGTTTCTGATTTAAACAAGACATGTTGTTGAAACCCAAACCTAAAGCAACCTTCCACACGGAGTACGATATTAAAACCTAAACATACAGTAAATTATATTTTTCTCACTATTGGCATATGTTTGTAAACGTAAACCGCTCCAAAATGTGTAAGATTTATGCATCAAAAATAGTGCTGTCAAACGATTAATCGCATCCAAAATAAACATTTTAGTTTATTGAATATATGTGTGAGTACTGTGTATATATTTTATGTATATATATATATATATATATAAATAAACACATACAGTATATAATTTGAAAATATTTACATGCATTTACATGTATATATAAATATGCATATACACAATAAATATACAACATATATTATGTAAGCAAAAACTTATTTTGGATGTGATTAATCGCGATTAATCGTTTGTCAGCCCGAATGCCAAGAAGAATAAACTTTTATAAAAAATACATAGCATTTTTATATTCCTGTTATAGAAGACAAGCCGTTTGGAGAATAAATGGATGGATATAATGACATTATTAATTGTATGTTTATATTTTTAAAGATGATCAAATACAGTTTTTAAAGATTGGATAAAAAAATAAACGTTCTGCTGCATAGCTCTGTTGATTTCTTCTGCAAATGCAAATGTAGTCGTTCATGTGCATATTGCCCGTTTCCTAAGCAATTTCTGTGCATATTTTCACAATAGCATGAATTGTTTTAAACTCACGATGCATAAAATCACAGTAAGCCTGAGTCTCTTAAGCATCCTACAGAAACTGACTGCACATTCCCATTAGCCTGATGCACTCTGCTGCACAAATTCTTTGCACGAATGCATTTCAAACATCATCTTTGTGTCCATTTTGACAGTATTGATTTGAATCGGCTCTGCTGTGCTTTGTGCTCAGGTGCATTGCAAGAGGGATCCAGGACAGCAGAAATGGAGATGCTGCAGGAGTTTTCCATGCTTTATTTGAACAGCAGCCTCCAGAATCATTACGCAAACAACAGTAACGTCACCAACCACACCAGTATCACCTACTATCCTTACTACCAGCACTCTCTACCTGTGGCTGCCGCCCTGACCGTGGCCTACCTCTTCATCTTTCTGCTGTGCATGGTGGGAAATGGCTTGGTTTGTCTGATTGTGCTGGAGAACCGGCAGATGAGAACGGTCACCAATCTCTTCATCCTCAACCTGGCTGTGAGCGACCTTCTGGTGGGCGTTTTCTGCATCCCGACAACCCTGGTGGACAACCTCATTACAGGTAACACACACAACACACACATTTTGCCTTGGCTATAAACCTTCCCCAGCACTCATGCCAAAAAGCACATCTTTTGAGCATCCCTCTCATTACTGCGCTGAACCCGAGGAAGGTTTGCTCTTATCCACTGCATTACCGAGGATTATACATCAATCCCACTCTTCTAAATCTAGTGCTAATACTCATGCAGCATTGACCTATTCTGACATTCATATGTCAGTTCTTATGTTTGCTCTTGCTATTGGACTTTGGATCTGTAGAACAAAATGTTCTAATCAAATACTGGATTTGGGTCAGAACAGCAAACGCTCTTTCAGCTTCTGGCTCAGAGCATCCTTGCTCGTTCTGAACAACACAGTGAGGAAAAAAGCATGCTTTCTTCTATCATGCATGCAAAAGACATCTATGTTAACTATAGGATGTAGCCTAGAACAGTGTGCCAGGCCTTGATAGTTCAATAAAAAAAAAAAATATATACACCTCATGTCGTGCCAAACAAGTCTTTCTTCTGCAGGAGATACTTTGAACAGCGTTTCAATGAAAGTCAATGGGGGCCCAAACTGGACCGTATCGTGTTTTTGGTAACACTTTACAATAAGGTTCATTAGTTAACATGAACTAAGATCGAACAATATTTATTAATATTAGCTCATGTTAATTTCAGCATTTACAAACGCATTTTTAAAATCACAAGTTGTGCTTGTTAACATTAGTTAATGCACTAACATGAACTAACAGCGAACGACTGGATTTGTATTAAAGTGCCCCAATTATGCCTTTTTGAATATTACCTTTCATGCAGTGTGTCATGCAGCAGTATGTGGACATAAACTTTCGGCAAAGTTGTGAAGCCGACAGTGCACAATAAATAAAGCTATTGTCTATAAAAAAAAGAGTCGGTTCGCAAACGCATAAACGAGTCGTCAGGAATTCTAATCTTATTCTGTTACGGCTGTATGTCACAAAGTAACACATTTGCATAATCTCCGCCCACGGCTGTCATTCGTGCTGTAGACCAATCACAAAGGACTGTGCCATCTGACCAATCACAGCAGTGAGAGGCGGGGTTTAGACAGACTGATTCTTCAAACGAGTCATTTACAAATCATTTAGAAATGAGGTCAAATGTAAGTAATTTTTTGAGAAAAATAAAGTGTTTTTTTGACCTTGGATGCATGTAAACCTGTTTCAGGACACTCATATAACAATGTTAGCAACCTTAAAAATTGTATAATAGGGGCACTTTAAATAACATTAACAAAGATGAATAAATACTGTAATAAAGATATTGTTCATTGTTTGGTTATGGTAGTTAAACATTACTTAATGTTAACAAATGATACCGTATTGTAAAGTGTTACCGTTTTTTTTTTATTTTTTTTACTGAAACTAAAACTGAAATTAAAATAATTTAAAGCTAAATTAATCAGAAAAGACAAAAGCGCTTAATAAAATTATTCAAACTTCAGCTAAAATCTATAAAAAAATTGAAAGTAGTCAAATAAAATGAATAAAAAATATGAATGATACCTATAATATAATATTAATAATACTACTGGCTGATGAAAACATACACAGTGGATTAATGATTACGTTTACTACAATTTTACAACTTTAAGTGGATTGAATGCACTGTGAAATATATTATTAGTGCATATTAGTTTAACTAACTAAAAAAAATATATATATATATTTTACTTTAAACACAAAAAAATGGGTTAATCATGAAAATCTGCTGCAAACCAGTAACAGTGAGCAGTATATTTTCAGTGTATTCCTGAAGCACACAAAGC
>CM049869.1:1140000-1142500 GCA_027474115.1 Schizopygopsis malacanthus | reverse complement strand
TCATTAAAAAAAGTGTGAAAAAGTATGCAAGTAACCCTAACCCTTTGTGACCCTGGACCGATATTGAGATTTATACAACATCTGAAATCTGAATAGATAATCTTTCCATTGATGTATGGTTTGTTATGATCGGACAATATTTGTAAATCTGGAATCTGAGGGAGCAAAAAAATCTAAATATTGAGAAAATCTTCTTTAAAGTTGTTCAAATGAAGTTCTTAGCAATGCATATTAATAATCAAAAATTAAATTTTGATATATTTAAGGTAAGAAATTTACTAAATATCTGCATGGAACATGATCTTAATATCTAATGATTTTTAGCATAAAATACAAATGCATAATTTTGACCCATACAATGTATTGTTGGCTATTTCTACAAATATACCCCAGCGACTTCAGACTGGTTTTGTGCTCCAAGGACACATTTAGTAGCCATTGATATTACTCAGTACTTAATTACACTGTAACAAGGACACCTTCAAATAAAGTGTGACGTAACTTTCCCCAACACTGTTTATAATGATGTGAGCGGAAGAACATGATTCAGAGTAACTCTGACCCAATCTGCTGCAGGTTCCGTTGCATTGTGCACCCCTTCCAGCCCAAACTGACCCTGCTGGTGGCCAAAGTGACCATAGTGATGATCTGGGTGCTCGCGGTGGTGATCATGTGTCCGTCGGCGGTGACACTAACCGTGAAGAGAGTGGAGCATCACTACATGGTCCACGATGAAGACTACAACCACACATACCCGCTGTTCTCCTGCTTCGAGAACTGGGCCAGCCCACAGATGAGGAAAGTCTACACCACCGTCCTGTTCACGCACATTTATCTCATTCCTCTGACCCTGATCACGCTCATGTACGGACGCATCGGGATCAAACTCTACACCACCTCCGTGATCTCTGGGAACGATCAGCAGGACAGCGGACAGTCTCACGGAGCCCAGCATGAAGGACGGCCGCTCATTTCCCAGAAGAAGATCAAAGTGATTAAGATGCTGAGCGTGGTGGCGCTTTTATTCACGCTCTCCTGGCTGCCTCTGTGGACTCTGATGCTCCTCACCGACTACGGAGGTCTAGATGAAGACGAGCTGGATCTGCTGAGTGGCTTTGTCTTTCCGTTCGCTCACTGGCTGGCGTTTTCTAACTCGAGCGTCAACCCTATTATCTACGGCTACTATAATGAGAACTTTAAGAGGGGATTTCAAGCGGTGTGCCGAGCGCATTCGTGCTGCTGTGATGGGATGACGGCGAGGAGCGGAGCGCGACGGGAATCCAGAGGAGATGCTCGAGATCCTGTGGTTAGCTCCAAGCCCTTGGCTTTCGCCGGAAGGAACCGGGTTTACACCGACGGCGATGTGAAGGACTCCAGAACGTGTCTGGAGCTGGAGCACAGGAGAACCGGTCGGATTTGTAATAACTCGGTCTGCTCGAATGATACGGGATCCAGCGCGGGATCTGGGATAAAAGTGGTCACGGACCAAAACGTGTTACAGATGGAGGAGGCAGAGAAAATAAGTCCTGTAAGGGTGGGTAAGAACCAAGCCTGGGACCAATAGATGGATTATTCACGCCAACACATGACTCAAGCCAGTCCGAAGCACTTTCTGCAAAAACACTGGAACATCGTTTCCTTCTCAAAAGTCTGAATCAACTACTTTTCTAAAAAAATTACAATTTGAGCTCAAAATCCCCTATTTTTTTTCATAAAGTGGAAACAAAGTGCATTGAAAGAAGCTGAAGCTGTGTATAAAGAGATATTTATTCAGAGAATTCCTGGAAAAACACTGGAACATCATTTCCTTCTCAAAAGTCTGAATCAGCTAGTTTTTCTACTCGAATTACATTTTTTGGGCTCAAAATTCCCTATATTGTTTCTTCGCAAAGTGCAAACGAGCTACGTCAAACGAGGCCGAAGTCGTGTATGAAGAAATATTGTACATGAATCATGTGTTTACAGAGATTCTACTGTATATAGCCAAACTGTGCCGCTGGTATCATCCGCATTCAACTTCAACTTTTCAACTTTAATTGATTTAATTACACTCTCTGTGAAAAAAAAACGTACAAAATTGAACTTTGTTTTTTTTACCTTAAGCTGAAAAATAGTTATACTATTTTTTTTAAGGGAAGTGGTTTCAATTGATTTATTATACATTTTAATAAAAAAAATTAGTTGACTAACTTAAAAAAAATAAAAAAAAAAAAAAAATAAAAAAATCTAAATGTAGGTAAAATTAATTGTTTGCAACCATTTACCTTGAAAAACAATGACTAATTTAATTTTTTTTTTTTTTTTTTTAGAGTATTTATGCCTAAAGAGTGCATATAAACACATTGAAGGTACATATTAGTACCAAATTGGTACAAATGACTCCCTTTTGAAAGCTGTCCCAGTGACAGCTTTTGGACCTTTTTTTCGGAGAGTTTATGCATAAATGTCACACATTTAAAAATGCACCTGTAGCCTAAACGTTCAACAGGACAATCTGTGG
>CM049869.1:1072500-1135000 GCA_027474115.1 Schizopygopsis malacanthus | reverse complement strand
TACATTTTTCTTTATTTTTATTTTTTTAAAGAAATTAATATTTTTATTTAGCAGGGATGTGTTAAATGAAGTAAAAGCCATAGTAAGGACTTATATTGTTAGAAAATATTTCTATTTTGAACAAATACTGCTCTTTTTTAACTTCGTGTTCATCAAAGTATCAAAGAGAAAAGTATGACGGTCACAGTTATGATCTGTTTTGGTGTAGTTCTCTATGTCTCTGTCATCTGCCTAGTTTGTTTGGTAATTAGTTAATTAGCTCCACATCTGTTTCTGTTCAGTATTTAAAGCCTGTTTCTGTGTCTGTTATCGTTCTGGATTTGTGTTTGGTTGTGCCTTTAGCTTATGTGGATTATTAAAATAACTCGTTAGATTATACTCCGTTGTGTGTTTTGTATAGCACGTGACAATCACATGTTCCAAAAAACAATATGAAGCACTCATAATAAATCAGCATATTATTATGATTTCTGAAGATCATGTGACACTGAAGACTGGAGAAATGATGCTGAAAACACAGCGCTGCGTCACAGAAATAAATTACATTTTAAAGTATATTAAAATAGGTAACCAATATTAGATATCGCAAAAAAATATTTCATTTTTTTCTGTGTTTTTGATACAGCCTAGATGAGCAGAAGAGACTCTCATTAAAAATCATACTGATCGCAAACTTTTAAGCGACAGTGTATATTTCTCCAAATCGTGGCTGACCTGAAGGGAATATGTTTTCATATTACATAATACAAATTAAAGGTTGCAAATGGGATGCAGAGCAATTGTGATTTTAATCTGAATATACTTGTTACACAACTAACATGTTGTAGAGATGAGGTCCTGTGCGAATGTAGCATGTACTACTGCGGGAAATGTATATTGTGGAATAATGTTCCACTTCATTTAATTAAAAAACAGTAGGTTATTTACATTGTACAGTATTCAGAGAGAAAGAAGCATGCGATCATGACAGCAAAAATCACCATTAAATGCAAATGTTAAAAAAAACTAAAAACAGCAAATGCTGTTGATTGTTAATTATTATTATATAATGTATTAGCCTTGTGGCTCATTTGCCTGATGTTGTGCTGTAAAGCTTACAAAACAAGTCTAGTGGCTATGCAATCAGTTTTCTTTGACTGAGCTGAATTCCTCCGTGCAACACTTTAAATGTGTGATATGATTTGTTTAGTGTTTATATCTTTAGTGGAAGAAATGCCTTGTTGTGATCTGAAAGTGTTTTCATTGGTGTAGAGCTGCAAGGTCAGGAAAGAGCTTTTACTGCATTAGGGTTCAGTAAAAGCAAAACCATGCTTACTCTTCAAGAGTTGATCTACTTTTAGACTATTTAGAGAATTTGCCATAAATGCTGCTGTTTGTCTCAAATGCATTCAATACAGTAAATACTAAATTAGAGCTTAGTAACGCACAACCTGGCAACGTCACACTATGACAGTTCAGGTTTTGTGTTAGAGCAAAAGCATGTTTCCTTTTATTTCGGTTCTGTTGTAAATGTTTGTAAGCCTACACTGTTTCTTGATGCTTTGCCTCCCGGCTTTACTTTGAAAATAAAGAGAATTTTGTCTGAATCCATTCTCTGCAAATCACACTAATTAAACATGGCTTGCTTCTTAGCCTGCATTCACAATGTGACAAATAACATGAAAGGTCGGCAAGGATGAGAAAAAAATCCTTAAAGCACAATTGATGTATTATGTCTGTTACATGCCGCCCGCAGTGTCCGTTATGTCAGAGTCCTTTTGAATTATCAAGGTATTTTTCCAAAAACACACGCTGATAAATCAAGCACTTCTGCCTCACTCCCTTCAGTCTACAGCTCGGTTATTCATCGCTCCAATTATTCAAAGTATTAGTCAAACTGGTGATGATAGATCTGAAATGACTGATTTTAATCACCACTGACAACCAGAAGAATAGCTATTAGTAGAGTCGTTACTTTTCATAAAGCTGGCAAAAACACAGTTTCATGACCCTGTCAAGTTTGAGATTTGGGGCTTTGTGGTTTTTCATGTGTTTTTCAGACTATAGTGGAAAGAAAACATCCAACGTGTTTCTTTTATAGCACTTTATCTATTTGTGTCAATAGATGTCAATAACAATACTAAGCCGTTTTCTCAAAATGAGTGTTTTTTCTCCTACACCGAGCCATAAATCTCCTCTTCAGTAGCACTTACACACACTAAACTATACATGTGTATTCCTATAATCTATATCATGAAGGTCTTTACAGAGGGGTTTGTTCATATACAATTTGCTTGATTATATACAACATTTTAATCCCCCCAAAATTGTGAAAATATAGTGTTTTCTGTCGGTTCTAAGCATTTTCTGAATTATGGAGTGACACAAATTAGATATCCAAAAGTCCCTCTGTAAAAACATTTGACTCTAATATGACAAAAACGTGTTTTGAAACTGACATAATCCCGTGTTTAGATCTTTACACTGGAAATGTATGCAAATTAGCGCACAATGACTCATTTGCATATTTAAATCTAACATTTTAGAAAACTTGTAATACAAAAAATGTTTGTAATTATCAATGTAATCAATCAGCTGGGTCAGTAAGGCGATAACTATTAGTGTTTTTATAATTTATTCATCTGCAGAGTCTCGCCTTAAGTTTAGAAAGCTAGTGGTCTGAAAGTAAAATGTAGTACTGAATTAGATAAAGAAATAATTGACTACACACATATAATAATTTAGCATCTATTACCTGCCTTAGGCCATTTATTTTCGTTTTCGTATTAATAACTTCAATATGAATTTGTTTTGAGGAAAGCAAGTTTTGAATTGGAAGCCAAAGGGAACTATTTCTATGCTAATACAGCACTGAAGAGTTAATAGAAGTAAGCCCGTAGCTGTTTATGGACTTGGCATTTCATTAAACTGGACACTCATGGATATTCATGCTTTCAGATACAAGATAGATAACCCTCAGATGTTTATCTTACATGCTTTAGAGCTAATCTACAGTATTGGATATAGATTGAAGTTTTTTCCCCATTTATTTCAACTTAGAATTATCAAAAAAATCATAATTTAGCTTTGTCCCGGCGAACAGAACTTTGGTTGGCAAGGTTCTCTCAAAGTTGTGAACAAATATAATTCTAGTAACGTTAATGTTCTTTAAAACACGGTCCATTCAAAGACCAGTCAAAAGTTATATTCCCATAATGTTTGCAGAGTGATCAAATAAAATGTGCACTTAACATTTGTACAGTATAACCAAGAACTGGACATTTTGAATATTCAGAAATAATGTTTTCATAACATTAGCTTTATTTAATTTAGTCTCAAGTCTACTTTATTCATAAAGCCCTTTCCACTACAACGTAGCTGTACAGCAACACAACAAAACTACAATAGTAATCAACAATAACAGAACAAAACGATTCAAACGCATCATCAGCAATTAAAAGACCTAGAAAACAAATATGTTTTCAACCTCTGACTGATCTTTGAGGTCTGCAAGAGTTCATATGAATCAGGTCCTTAATATATTCTGGGTCCATATCATGGACCGCTTTAAAAACATACAGCAACACCTTATACTGAATCCGATATTTAACCGGAAGCCAGTGCCGCTTTTTCCATTAATAACTACACTGCAATAGTAATTTATATTTTTTTGCAAAATGCTTTTTTAACTTAGATTGTTTGGTTTCAGAAAAAACAAGTCAACATTAAGTGATTTTTAGCTTAGAACAAGCAAATTAAACTTATTTCAAACAGAAAACTAGATTATTTAGCAATCATTCGATTATTTTGTTTATCCTTTCCACTTGATCCTATCCCCGCGCATCTCCTTCAGGCCATTTCTTCTTCACTCATACCTGCGCATACTCACATTATCAACACCTCTCTTCACACCGGCACATTTCCCACATTTAAGCAGCCTCGGGTAAATAAAAACCTCTCTAAATCCAGCACTTTTAGAAAACTACAGACTGGTATCCCTTCTTCCATTCATTGCAAAGACACTTGAGCGAGTTGTGTTCAACCAGCTCTCTTTGTTTCTTGCACAGAATAACCTTCTGGACAACAAGCAACCTGGCTTTAAAAGCAGTCACTCGACTGAGACCACCCTACTCTCGGTTACTGAGGCTCTGAGACTGTCAAGAGCAGCTTCCAAATCCTCAATACTCATCGTGCTGGATCTGTCTGCTGCTTTTGACCCAGTTAACCACCAGATCCAATCCAGCCTCAGAAAGATGGGCATGTGGTTCGAGTCTTACCTCTCAGATAGGTCCTGTAGGGTGTCTTGGAGGGGTGAGGTTTCTAAGCCACAACTTCTTGCTTCTGGGGTTCCTCAAGGCTCAGTGCTTGGACCACTTCTCTTCTCCGTCTACATCTCATCATAAGGATCGGTCGTTCAGAAGCATGGCTTTTCATATCACTGCTATGCTGATGACACTCAACTCTACTTCTCTGTCCAACCAGACGCTCCGACGATAGCTGCTCGCATTGCAGCCTGTCTATCTGGATAAAGGACATCACCTTCAGCTAAACCTGCTCGTGGTCTCAGCCAACCCTTCACTTCAACACAACTTCTCTATACAGCTGGGTTCATCAACCAGAACTCCTTCCAGGACAATACATATACTGTCATTAAAACATGTTCATATATTTTAAAATACAAAATCATTAAAATCAAAAAAGTTAAGGTTCTGAAAGCATTAAAGGAGACCCAATGATAATTTAATATAAATGTATAGTAGTAACAATAAATTACATTTTGGTATATGATTAATATCATGTTTTTAAATATGACGGTTTCATTCTAAACATGGTGTTTATCTCTAATATGGAGACCCAACATAATAAATAATAATAATAATAATAAACTTTATTTTCTATAGTGCCTTTCAAGGTACATCTCAAAGCGCTTTACACAGAAGAAAAGATTGGGAAAAAACAATAATAACAATTAAAATTTAAATAAACATTTTCCATATGACACAAGAAAATCACTTAAAAGCTATTCTGAAAAAATATGAATAGTGAATGAAAAATATGAAATATGAAAATATGAATAATTTATCATGGTAAATTATATTTACCATGTGAATCTAACCATGTCAACAAATGGAAAAGTCAGCGATCTATTAATTATCATGTTAATAACTGTGTGCCTTTAGCCCCAACAGTAGCGCTTTTTACCCCAAATACCATCCTATCACATATTGTTATTGTTTAAAAATGTCTGCTTTAATTATCTTAAAACTGAAAATTGTTTGGCTCATATTAATTTTAGCGATTCTCATTTGCTACTTAAATCCACAACCTTTTTAAAAAGCATAAAATATCAGAACAGCACAGATTTAACTTCACATGATCGCGTCAAGGATCAGACCAATATAAACGTGCATCTTAAAAAGCGAATGTTTTGGAAAATGCTACGCCATGTTTATGTGCCATCTAGTGGTTTAGATGAAAATAATATTAAAAGCGTGTTTTGCACCGTTGTACCCTGTGTCTGCTTAATATCTGCTCACATTTTATTTTGATGCTCCTACAACACACACTCTACTGACTATCAGTAACTTTACATCTACTAATTACTTTTAGGGACTACTGAAATAAAGTGTAACCCATGTTTTTGTTAAAGCTGGGATATAATAATTTCTCACTCAATCTGTGAGAATTACATTCTAGGAATTAAACAGTGATTTCCCCCCCGCGCTGTGTAAATACACTGTGTATATATATGATATGGACTAACAGCCATCTGCTGTGTTTACACATGGGTTTGCTGGCTGGTCTGGGTTTGCTGGCGCTGCCGCTTCTTCAGTAATAAGACGGAACTAGATAAAAAAGTATGTTAAGACAAACTTTAGGTTGGCTTGAGAAAGCCTGGTTTGAAAGTTTAAAGCAGTTGTTAAAGGCTGAAGTTTGACAATTTGGATAGATTAACTTGTTTCTAGCATGTTTTAGCAGGATTAGCAAGCACCTAGCCTGTTTCTAGCATGATTAACAAGTAACTAACATATTGTGAGCATGTTTCTAGCATGATTAACATGTCACTAGCATGTTGCTAACATGATTATCAAGTAACCTATACCTAGCATGTCTATAACGTGATTAGAATATAACTAGCATGTTGCTAGTGTAATACCCCCTCCCGGGTCCACACCATCCTAACTCGTTCTTGCTCCGATCGGGTCTCGAACCCGGGATTCCGGGAGGCGGGCGCTCTAACAAGGAACGCCAAAGGCTACAGCCTCTAGGGTCAGTTGCTAGAGCGCCTCTTTTTGAGGTCAGGAGAGTGAGGTTTACACACAGCCCTTACTGGCATACAGCCGTTACACTAGCATGATTATCAAGTGACTAGCATGTTGCTAACAT
The DNA here is from genome assembly GCA_027474115.1 of Schizopygopsis malacanthus. Lineage (NCBI taxonomy): Eukaryota > Metazoa > Chordata > Actinopteri > Cypriniformes > Cyprinidae > Schizopygopsis > Schizopygopsis malacanthus. Next base: position 1,128,634 of record CM049869.1, on the reverse strand, counting down.
GATTAGCAAGTGAGTAGCATGCCGCTAGCATGTTTATAGCATGATTAACATGTTACTAGCATGTTGCTAGCATGATTAACAAGTGACTAGCATGTTTCAAGCACGATTAACAAGTGACTAGCATGTTTCTAGCACGATTAGCAAGTGACTAGCATGTTTCTAACACGATTATCAAGTGACTAGCATGTCGCTAACATGATTAATAAATGACTAGCATGTTCCTAACACGATTAACAAGTGACTAGCATGTTTCTAGCACGATTAACAAGTGACTAGCATGTTTCTAATATCAAATCAAATCAAATCAAATCAAATCACTTTTATTGTCACATCACCACAGCACAAGTGCCTTGGTGAGTGAAATTCTTATGAGCGTGCTCCAGACAGTGCAGAAAAACAACAGACAATTTACATATGGACAGACAGTGCAAAAAAACAACAAACAATTTACCTATGGACAGACAGTGCAAAAAAACAACAGCAATTTACCTATGGACAGACAGTGCAAAAAAACAACAAACAATTTACCTATGGACAGACAGTGCAAAAAAACAACAAACAATTTACCTATGGACAGACAGTGCAAAAAAACAACAAACAATTTACCTATGGACAGACAGTGCAAAAAAACAACAAACAATTTACCTATGGACAGACAGTGCAAAAAAACAACAAACAATTTACCTATGGACAGACAGTGCAAAAAAAAAACAACAGCAATTTACATATGGACAGACAGTGCAAAAAACAACAGCAATTTACATATGGACAGTACATATTTACAGACTGTACAGAAGACAATGTGCAAAATACACATACATATACTCAGTACGCTTAGTGTACTATAGAGACATACTCAATTATCAACGACACATTATACACCGTATGTACACATCTACATTATGTACAGTATCTATACATAATGTGGTCTATACATAGTAATAATGTGAAGGTGCAACAGATTATAAATTAACAGCAGATTGGTTGGTTGAGCAGCAGATAGTTGTGCAAAGGTGCAACAGATTATTCATATGCAGTGTCGTGGATGTGCATCGTATGGTGTCCAGTGATAGCAGATAGGTTGTGTTAGTGCAGTGTGTGCGTGTAGTCCAGTTGAACGGTGTTAAAGTGCAGTGCATGGCATGTTGTGTGAGTGGGAGTGTGATGTAGGTGAGTTATTTGTGACTGTTCATTAGCCTGATAGCCTGAGGGAAAAAGCTGTCCCTCAGTCGGCTAGTGCGGGATCGGATGCTGCGGAAACGTCGCCCTGAGGGCAGCAGAGAGAGCAGTCTGTGGGACGGGTGGCTGGAGTCTTTGATAATCCTCCGGGCTTTCCTTGTACACCGCCTGGTGTAGATATCCTGGAGGGAGGGAAGCTCACCTCCAACAATGTGGCGGGCAGTTCGCACGACCCTTTGCAGAGCCCTGCGGTTGCCAGCGGTGCTGTTTCCATACCAGGCGGTGATACAGCCGGTCAGGATGCTCTCCACAGTGCAGGTGTAGAAGGACCTGAGGATTCTGGGGCTCGTTCCAAACTTCCTCAGCCGTCTCAGGAAGAAGAGACGCTGATGTGCCTTCTTCAGCACTGCATCTGTGTGAGCAGACCATGTGAGATCCTCAGTGATGTGAACGCCGAGGAACTTAAAGCTGGTCACCCGTTCCACAGGTGTCTTGTCGATGGTGATGGGTGTGTGTTCTCTGCTCTGTCTCCTGTAATCCACCACCAGCTCCTTGGTCTTGTCGATGTTGAGTGAGAGGTGGTTCTCCTGACACCATTTAGTCAGGGTACTCACCTCCTCTCTGTAGGCCGTCTCATCGTTGTCGGTGATCAGGCCTATCACCGTTGTGTCATCAGCAAATTTGACGATGACATTGGAGCTGTGTGTAGCTGTACAGTCGTGTGTGTACAGGGAGTACAGGAGTGGGCTGAGGACGCAGCCCTGCGGTGCACCAGTGTTGAGGATCAGGGGAGATGATGTGTTGTTGCCCATTCTGACCACCTGACTTCTGCCTGTCAGGAAGTCCAGGATCCAGCTGCACAGAGATCTGTTCAGTCCTAGAGTCTGGAACTTCGCAACCAGTGTGGCAGGCACTATAGTGTTAAATGCTGAACTATAATCCACGAACAGCATCCTCACATAGGTGTTCTTATTTTCCAGGTGGGAGAGAGCAGTGTGCAGGGTGAAGGCAATAGCATCGTCTGTGGAACGGTTACTGCGGTATGCAAATTGTAGTGGGTCCAGTGAAGCAGGCAGCACAGAGCAGATGTAGTCTCTGACAAGCTTCTCAAAACACTTGCTGAAGATGGGGGTCAGAGCAACGGGCCTCCAGTCATTCAAGCATGTGATTTTATTTTTCTTTGGTATGGGCACAATGATGGATTTTTTGAAGCATGAGGGAACCACAGACAGAGAGAGGGACAGATTGAAAATATCTGTAAAAACTTCGGCTAGCTGGAAAGCGCATGCTTTGAGCACACGGCCTGGTATACCATCTGGGCCCACGGCTTTACGGATGTTCACCCGTTTAAAGGATCGAGTTACATCCGCGACAGAAAGGGTGAGTGGACTGACCTCTTCTGCGGCAGCCGCGGCAGCGCTCTCTGTGTGGGCGGTGTTATCAGCCTCGAACCGAGCATAAAAGGTGTTGAGCTCATCCGGTAGAGAGGCGGCGATGTTCACAGTAGCTGGTTTACTCCCTTTAAAGCCTGTGATGTTGTTGATGCCCTGCCACATGCTTCTTGGGTTATTGTTGTTGAAATGTTCTTCAACTTTGTTTTTATATGTTTGTTTGGCTGCTTTGATGGATCTCCTGAGATCGTAACTGGCTTGTTTTCGATCGTCAGTGTTTCCGGATTTAAAGGCAGATGTCCGCGCTGACAAGGCTGATCGAACATCGCTGTTAATCCACGGTTTTTGGTTGGGGTAGATGCGGATTGTTTTGGTCGGAACTACATCGTCTATACACTTCCTGATGAAACACGTGACCGTATCTGAATACGCCTCTATGTCGTCTTCAGACGCTGCCCGGAACATGTCCCAGTCCACGTGATCAAAACAGTCCTGTAGTATAGCATCTGATTGGTCTGACCAACAATGAACTGTCCTGAGAGCGGGTGCTTCACGTTTCAGTTTCTGCCTATAAGCAGGCAGGAGCAGAACGGAAGAGTGATCCGATTTGCCGAAAGGTTGGCGGGGGAGGGACTTGTATGCGTCCCGGAAGGGGGTGTAACAATGGTCGAGTGTGCGATCTCCACGCGTGTTGATGGTGACGTGCTGAAAGTATTTTGGAGCTATTTTTTGAAGTTGGCTTTATTAAAGTCCCCTGTGATAACAAAAGCTGCATCTGGGTGCGTGGTTTCTTGCTCACTTATATTCCTGTACAGTTCCCTGAGTGCCTGGTCTGTGTTGGCTTGGGGGGGGATATAAACAGCCGTGATTATGATCGCTGTAAATTCCCTCGGTAGCCAGAACGGTCGACACAGAAGCGTATGAAATTCCAGATCAGGGGAGCAGAAGGGTTTAATAGAGTGTATGTTCCTTTCATTACACCATGAGTTGTTGATGTAGAAGCAAACACCCCCGCCTCTGCTTTTCCCTGTGAGCTCTTCCGTTCTGTCCGAGCGGTGCACGGAGAAGCCTGTGAGCTCGATGGCTGAGTCTGGAACAATAGCAGACATCCAGGTTTCTGTGAGGCAAATAACACAGCAGTCCCTTGTTTCTCGTTGGTATGAGATCCGCGCCCGCAGTTCACAGAGTTTGTTATCCAGTGACTGAACGTTGGCCAGTAAAATGGTTGGAAGAGGAGGTCGGAAAGCACGGCGTCTCAGTCTGACGAGAACGCCAGCTCGTTTTCCTCGTTTTCGGCGTCGGCGGCGTCTCCTCGCTTTCGCAACCCACACAAAGGGCTCTGATGCGGTGTCTTTGAACAGTCCACCGGCGTTCAGAAACTCAAAGTCCGGTTTGCGTTGCGCGACGGAGGAACCAATGTTCAAAAGCGTGTCTCTATCGTAGACAGTTATACTAACAACATCTAACACGTAAAACAACAAAAAAACAAATAAAACATACGAAAAACTGCAAAGTTTTCCCGGAGCTCGCAATGCTAATCGTATTGCTAATCTAATACGATTAGCAAGTGACTAGCATGTTTCTAATATGATTAGTAAGTGACTAACATGTTTCAAACACGATTAACAAGTGACTAACATGTTTCTAACACGATTAACAAGTGAATAGCATGTTTCTAGCACGATTAACAAGTGACTAACATGTTTCTAACACGATTAACAAGTGAATAGCATGTTTCTAGCACGATTATCAAGTGACTAACATGTTTCTAACACGATTAACAAGTGGATAGCATGTTTCAAGCATGATTAACAAGTGGATAGCATGTTTCTAGCACGATTAACAAGTGAATAGCATGTTTCTAGCACGATTAACAAGTGAATAGCATTTTTCTAGCACGATTAACAAGTGACTAGCATGTTTCTAGCACGATTAACAAGTGACTAGCATGTTTCTAACACGATTAACAAGTGAATAGCATGTTTCTAGCACGATTAACAAGTGACTAACATGTTTCTAGCACGATTAACAAGTGACTAACATGTTTCTAACACGATTAACAAGTGAATAGCATGTTTCTAGCACGATTAACAAGTGACTAACATGTTTCTAGCACGATTAACAAGTGGATAGCATGTTTCAAGCATGATTAACAAGTGACTAGCATGTTTCTAGCACGATTAACAAGTGACTAACATGTCGTTAGCATGTTTCTAGCATGATTAGCATGCTACTAGGAGTGGTTCATAAAACATCAATATGTACCATAGCTTTTATCCAAAGTCCAGAAGTTGAAGTTAACGCAGAGATAACGAGAGGAAGATTAGTTTAAATAAAAAGAGATGAGATTTAGTAAATTCCTACAAAAATATTCTGCATTACCAAACAAAATAAATCAAAATTTGAAATGAGCAGCTTGATTTTAATATGGCACACGAATAATACACACCTCACTGCTAAGAGTCACGTGTTCACCGACAGCCAATCAATGCCTTTGAGATGTCACATGGTCCAGGATATCAAGACTTGATACATTTGTATCTAAATGAAAAAGAATGACATCATCACAGAGTGCAGCACAGTTAAAGAGACAGTTCACCCAACGATACAAATTCTGCCATCATTTCATCTCTCTCGAGTTTCTTTCTTCTGCTGAGCACAAAATAATATGTTTTGAAGAATTGTGTTGCCTGTAGACATTGATTTCCATGCTATGATGACAATGTTTTCATTTCAGCATCACTCCGTCTATTCTCTAAGTGCATGTTTCAATTTCATCATGCATTTAGACTTCACCAGATGAGGTAGCATTCTGAATCATTTCAGTTCAGCCTGGAATACACTACGTGATGTTTGCCCTGATTCCCCCCCGATTTTACAGTCTGAACAAGTTGACGCTAGTTGAGGAAAGTCAGAGCCAGTCTGCAGATTACAGCTGAATGATTACACAGAACATCTCGTAGTGTGTTACGGTCACAGACTCCGATTATTTTAGCAGATTTTTTGATTCTATCCAGTCGGAGGAGATCAAACATGTTTGATATTTTCAGCTGATTCTAGAAGACGTGTTTTCATTTGTCATGCGTCTTTCACACACACACACACACACACACACACACACACACACACACACACACACACACACACACACTAGCAACAAGGCGCATGTTTCTGCGTGAGTTCCTTGTGATCGGAACAACTTTAAAGTCTGGTAGTGTATGATCTTCAGTTTTCCTTTGTCACCATTTATAAAGTCGGTAAGTGTATGATTTCTAGTGTTTTAAAAATCTGTTCAGATTTAAAAACTCGTGTAGTGTATTCATGCCTTTAGTGTCTCATATATGACCCTGGACCACAAAACCAGTCATACATGTATATTTAAAAAAATTGAGATATATGCATCATCTGAAAGCTGAATAAATAATCTTTCCATTGATGTATGGTTTGGACAATATGAAAATCTGGAATCTGAGGGTGCAAACAAATCTAAATATTGAGAAAATCATCTTTAAAGTTGTTCAAATGAAGTTCTTAGCAATACATATTACTAATCAAAAATAAAGTTTTGATATATTTACAGTAGGACATGTACTAAATATCTTCATGGAACATGATCTTAATATCCTAATGATTTTTGGCAAAATGTATAATTGTGACCCATACAATGTATTGTTGTCTATTGCTACAGATATACCTGTGCTTGCGTATGACTGCTTTTGTGCACAATTTTCCTTTATTTTAGTTTTTAAAAGCATGTAAATGAAATAAAATGGATGCAATTTTATTTTAAAAACTGATTTTAAGTGACCATTTAAAATTCAAAAACCATTCAAAAGCCATGAAATTGATACAAATGATCTCAAATATATACCGTTATAAGCATAAGTCATTGAGATGAACCCTTTTTTTAACTCAAACTGGTGTTGCCTGCTCTCTGTGACTTTAGTGTCTGGTGTATCTTCAAAAAACACATGTTTCCATTGTTTCATATTTAGTAGGCCGATGTCTGAACATTTACGCCAGCAGTCAAATTCACAAATAAACCACCGAACCAACAAAACCCGAGTGCTCAGAAGATAAAATAAGGCTTCTTTGCTTCAAAGCAGCAAAATATTAGCATCACTTTGAAAGAGTCACTTCAGAGAGTTAGTCCATCACATGCAACGATGGTTTATAAGGAAGGAGGTTCAATAGATCTCGCAGAGCAATCAAAAACATGCGTTTTCTCTGAAATCTTGCTTCCTTGATTCATTGTTGCATGCAAATGAAATAGTTTCTAAAATACTATAATCCAGTATACTGCACATTACTCTCAAAGGACCGTTCACTGGACATTTATGCACTTCTCAGAGCATTCAAAGAACTTCAATCCAGCTCCAACTTCTCTTTTTGCCAATAACCATGATGCAACAATGCTCCTTTCTCCTTTAAAACGTCTAATGGCAGGGCTTTCAACCACAGGGTCCTGACATATATATCTGGACATATATAGAAAAATGACATTTAAAATTAAAGTAATGACAGTTATTATCCATTGTTGAGAAAATCCAGCATTTCTACATCAGAGACTTTGCAGGAAAAGGTATCCCCCCCCCCCCCCGCTCTAATCTAATCTCTTTCTCAGAAAATAACCCGGAGACATATTTCAGAATTACAGACACGTCTTATCTCTTGGTCACCATGGCAATTTTAGTTATCTTAACTAGGACTTAACCAAATCTTAACTTAGGACTTAAGATAAGACATCTCTTTCATACGGCCCCCGGGTCCTTAATTAAACAATCTTATCTTTTTTAAATCTTTTTGGTGTCCAAGGATGAGTCTGAGATGATTTTCCAGAAACGGTCTATTAAATTGGTTAGTTTTTAAAAAGTGATGCATTTTCTCTCCAAAACTGTAGTTTGACTGAATCCACCGCCTTTGACATCCAAAAACTTTTAATTAAACAAGATTAAATAATCTTAAACTGTATCGAAATAGATCAGCCAAGAAATATCTCGTTGGAACTACTGTTTTGCCCTTATTTGATTATGGTGATGTGATATATAGAAATACACGTAAAGGAGTTCTGGAGCTATTAAATTAATGAATGGTGCATATATATAGTGCTTTATTGTGTATTGTTGTGCACCCAAAGCGCTTTACAATCATGTGTGTGTGTGTGTGGGGGGGGTATATCACAGATGTGCTGTATCATGCAGCGAGTAGATTCATTACTAATGCACCCTACAGAACACATCATTGTGAATTATACTCTCTTTTGAATCAGACATCATTGACGGGATACAAGACGGGACATTCACTGGATTATGTTTATTTATAAAGTTCTGTTGGGCTTATTATCCGAATATCTCCAAACGCTGCTGAAACTTCATCTTAAAACACATGCAACTAGATCATCTAATTATATTTCCTTGATTATCCAAATAATAAAAACTACTTATGGTCGTCCGCTTTTGAATTTTCTGCCACAGATGATTGTAATGTGCTACAAAGGCTATTGAAACTAGAGACAAATATGAAATATTCCAGTATGTGCATGTAGAAAATCACTAGTAAGCGCTCTGACCTCGACCTGTGAATGATTTAACTGAGACTTCAGTGTTTTATGTGTTCTATGTTTCTCAGGAGATAGATATTAATTCTCCTGCCAGGCTGTTAATGAAAATAAAAACTTGTTCTTAACTAACTTGTCTGGTTAAATAAAGGACAAATGACCCATTTTAATAGCCGATATATCCATTTATTTATCTTAATGCATGATTATGTATTTATTGTACACATTATTTTACATTGAGATACTATTACAGTTTTTTATAAAATATTGAATTGTACCAGAGAGAGAGATAAAGGTATGTACATACACACAGCAGCTGTAAGAGACGATAACACTCAGTCAGAACAATGTCTGTTACCAGATGTGATTCAGCTCTACAGAGAACAACAGTGCCATAGCTCTCATAAGATGAACTCTGGACTCTCTGGAAGTTACCCTCAAATAAACACGTCAGACGGCGACAGTGAAAGGAACCCAAACTCAATCAGTGCATCAGTATATAAAACGTTATAAGTAACCATGTTTATTTGATGATTTTAGTTTACGTTTATAATAACCCTGTGAGCCACCGCCGTACAGTATATTGCAAACAACTGAATTGAAAGTTTGATAATCAGCATTATCTATGCCTCATAGAAAACAAACAAACTGGTTTCAAGGCTTCTGGACGGTCTTTGCCAGATGCTCCTCTGCCAGGATGCACTTGTATGTCGCTAGAAGAACAGTATAGAGGCTTTGCTTTAGTAATATCTTTTTCTCCCGGGAGAACAGCAGAAAGAGTGACAGTAGCCAGAGAGACTAAATCTTCCATAGAGCTCCAAGCCTGGCATATTTAGCACACATACTACATGAAATATTGTTGAAAAACATAAACACTCTCAAAAATGAAGGTGTTTTTTGCAGAGATGCCATAGAAGAACAATTTTGGGTTCCTGCAATAACCTCTCAGCGAATAGCTCCTCAACTAACCATTTATTCTTAGTTTGAAGCATACTTTAAACATCTAAATAACCTTTTTTCACTCTAAAGAACCTTTTGTGCAATGACAAGTTTCCACTGATGTTCCTCGAGTGATTATAGATGCCAGTAAATAACCTTTCTTCTTAAGAGTAAACCTGAGTTTGTTTCAGAGCTCGCTGTTCTACATCTAACGTGATTGTGAATCTTCTGCAAGTCGACCGGTTCTAACGGAAGCGCGTCATCAACAAAACAATTCATTTACCTTAGCAACCGAAAGATATCAATACAGTCAATTTACACAGAAACCCATACATTGACGTTCATTCCATGCATATGAAACATACAATAAAAGGCTAAAGCATGCTCCAAAGTTTGAGACCTAAAATATAGAATTCAATTTTAATCCTTAAATAAACATATAGGATTCAAAAAAGTTAAGAAAAAAAAATATGATGACTGTTTTTTGGACTAACTTAAAAATTGTATTTGAAAAAGTGGTCTCGGACGTTTGGAAGCACTGTATAAATGAGCAAAATAATTAAAATGCTGCAAAGAAACACTGCAATATGTGTCTCTGAAGCACAAACGCAGTCATACGCAGCACAGGCATATTTGTAGAAATAGACAACAATACATTGTATGGCTCAAAATCATACATTTTTATTTTATGCCAAAAATCATTAGATATTGAGATCATGTTCCATGAAGATTAGCTAATTTTCCACCGTAAATATATAAAAACTAAATTTTTGATTAGTAATATGCATTGCTAAGAACTTAATTTGGATAAATGTAAAGATTATTTTCTCAATATTCAGATGTTTTGGCACCCTCAGATTCCAGATTTTCAGATATTGTCCAAACCATACATCAATGGAAATATTATTTATTCAGCTTTCAGATTATGCATAAATCTCAATTTCACAAAAGTGACCCTTATGACTGGTTTGTGGTCGCATATATGCAATATGTCATGAATTGTTCATGGTGCAATAACACCTGAAAATATAGGAGCAGAGTTGAAGATGTGGCCGCCAGAAAGAGCACGAAACGGAGAGAGCGAGAGGGACAAACGAGTGAGCCAGACGGATAAGTGAAAGGACAGAAGTGAACACCGGTGTGCTCCAGGACAATAGCCGTGACATTCACTCCCAGCAGTGATTCATCCTCACCTCGTCACCTTTGTTGTACCCGTTCAGTGCCACGACGCCTCCAGATTACAGACTTCAGCAGCTTCAATCACAATAGACCTGATAGCCGAAGAGTCTCCTACAGAAACCACACAAATATGCCCTTTAAGATGATTGCTCAAATCAAACGCAGACTGATTGGCTAATGACGAAAGGATGCTCTATCATTGAATCACATGCTCAGAAAGCCTCTCGAGTTATTTGTGATTCATCCCAGCTCTCCACCATCGAGTCATTGTATTCTTGCGTGACATTTTGGTTAAAGAGAAAATATAGCGGCAGTTAGTTTGGCATTTATTATGTTCTGGCAGGTTATTTAAAACAGCTAAAAACAAAGGAAGGAATATTTCACCTAAAATGAGGAACCGGTCAATGTTCAGTATTTTCAGTGAAACACTTAAAGAGTTAGAATATAACCAAGCTGCTCTTTTCCATATAGCAAAAGTAAACAATAAAACATTATGTTTTGAAGTTGTAAATAAAATAACATCTTACTGGAGTGTGTTTTACAGAAAATACTTCTTCAGTTTTTCAACCTCAAAATGTATCATCTTTGTTATTATTTGTGAACTTTACAAGCAATTTCTGAGTCAAAATTGTTTCAGCATCATTTATTGTAAGTGTTAATGATGAATGATACCACCAAACTTCAAAAAATGAGCTTTATGAATGTTTAAAAAAAAAGTAGTCCATAAATCTTGTCAGACATCAATGGTTTTCACAAGTCATGTGATCGATTGCAGTGTGGAAAGTTCGAAAAACACACCAAAAATCAGATTTTGAGAACATTATTTTTGAAAAATGTCTTAAATGATGGCTGCTACTAAACACAAAGCTTTATTGTATGATTATAGAAGACGTATAATAGCCTAAAGTGCTCAAGCCAGTGCTTATTTGTATGAAGTCGCTATAAATCACCATCAGTTTTCTGTGCATATGGAAAATAGAAGCTCATTCTGCATCAATATCTTTGTATTTTTTACAATAATTAAAATAATATGAGGTGGAATGACAATCATGACAAATGTCTATCTTTACAAAAAATATAAAAAGATATCAGAATACAGCATAAAAAAAAAAACTGCATAAAATTACACACAGCTGTCAAATTGCTTTATAATGATATGGCTGGAAAACGTTCATCTTTGCAAACTCTTTAATTCATAATGAACATACACGATGATCAGTGTAAGAGTTAAGAAGAATGTTCCACGTCCATCTATGTTTGTCAGAAGATGCTAAAGCATGTTTATAAGAGCACTCAGGTGTCGTCTGATAAGTAGAGCATGTGTTTGAGACACAAGAGCTCACACGGATGAACGTTTGGCACATCGTGTCCTTATAGCATCGCCTCTGCGTTCACCTTCCTGTGGAACAACAGTGAGAGTTAAACTAGATCAGAAAACAACAGCACGTTCTTCTCAAAGAGAAATATGACTGAGGTATCGCCTATATTCGTAGCACGAACGATTTAGATATTTAAAGGGGTAGCTCACCCAAAAATGTAAATGCTGTCGTCATTTCAATCATTTATGACCTTTTTCCTTCCGTGAAAAATAATAGAATATACAGTTAGGTCTATATATATATTTGGACACGGGCACAATTTTTATTAATTGTGACTATGGACCACAAAACCAGTCATTAGGGTCAGTTTTTCGAAATTGTGATTTATGCATCATCTGAAGGATTTCCATTGATGTAATGGTTTGTTATGATTGGACAATATTTGAAAATATGAAATCTGAGGGTGCAAAAAAAATCTAAATATTGAGAAAATCATCTTTAAAGTTGTTCAAATGAAGTTCTTAGCAATACATATTACTAATCAAAAATTATGTTTTAATGCATTTACGGTAGGAAATTGACTAAATATCTTCATGGAACATTATCTTAATATCTAATGATTTTTGGCATTAAATAAAAATCTATAATTTTGACCCATACAGTGTATTGTTGGCTATTACTATAAATATAGCTGTGCTGCGTATGACTGCTTTTGTGCTCCAGGGACACATTTTAGCTGCTGACCAAAACATATATTTAGGTTGCAGTTATATAATAAATAATAATTATGGGATTAAAGTACACACTGAACTTTAATGTAAAGGTATTCTCATCAAAATTGGAGAGATTAAGTAATTACAGCTCTTTAATACAGTGCCCTCCACTAATATTGGCACCCTTGATAAATATGAGCAAAGGCGGCTGTGAAAATAAATCTGCATTGTTTATCCTTTTGATCTTTCACTCAATAAATTCACAAAATTCTAACCTATCATTGAAGTAAAACAATTGAAAGTGGGGAGAAAATCTCATGATGAAATAAATGTTTTTCTCCAATGAATGCTGGCCACAATTATTGGCACTCCTAGAAATTCTTATGAGTAAAATATCTCTGAAGTATATTCCCATTCATATTTACATTTTTTAGCACACCAGGGTGACTAGGAGCATGAAATTGTCCAGCCATGACTTTCTGTTCCACAGGATTATAAATATGAGGAACACAGAGGTCAAATTCCCTTTATCATCCATCACAATGAGAAAAAACAAAACATATATTTCTGATGTGAAGAACAAGTTTGTTGAGCATCACAAAATAGAAAGTGGCTGTAAGAAAAGAGTTAAAACATTGAAAATCTCCATTCCCACCATCAGGGTGATAATTAAGAGGTTCCAATCAACTAAAAATGTTAAAAATCTGCCTGAAAGAGGACGTGTGTCAATATCGTCCTAATGAATGCTGAGGAGGAGAGTTTGAGTAGCCAAAGACTCTCCAACGATCACAGCTGGAGAATTGCAGAGATTAGTTGAGTCTTGGGGTCAGAAACCTAAAAAAAAAAAAAAAAAAACATCCCCTAAATCAGCACATGTTGTTCGGGAGGGTTTCAAGAAAAATTCTCCTCACTCATCCAAAAACAAACTCCAGCAAATTCAGTTGTCAGACACGACTGGAACTTCAAATGGCACTGGCTTCTATTGTCAGATGAAACTGAAAAAAATGCTTTTTGGCAGCAACCCCACCAGATGAGTTTAGTACAAACAGGGATAAAAAAGTACCCCATGTCCACGGTTAAATATACTGCTGGATCTTTCATGTTGTGGGCCTGTTTTTCTGCTGGAGGTCCGGGACATCTTGTTCAGATGCATGGCATCATGGATTCTATCAAATACCAACAGATAAAAAAATCTAAATCTGACTGCCTCTGTTAGAAATCTTATAATGGGCCATGTTTTGATCTTCCAGCAGGACAACAATCCAAAATAAACACAAAAATGGGTCACTGAGCACAAAATGAATCTTTTACCATTGCCGTCTCTGTCCTCTGACCTGAACCCTGTAGAAGATGAGTGAGTGAACCGAAGAGAAGAAGCTGTGAATCTGAAGATCTGGAGTGATTCTGGATGAAGGAATGGTCTCTGATCTCGTGTCAGGTGTTCTCTGACCTGAACCCTGTAGAAGATGAGTGAGGTGAACTGAAGAGAAGAAGCTGTGAATCTGAAGATCTGGAGTGATTCTGGATGAAGGAATGGTCTCTGATCTCGTGTCAGGTGTTCTCTGACCTGAACCCTGTAGAAGATGAGTGAGTGAACTGAAGAGAAGAAGCTGTGAATCTGAAGATCTGGAGTGATTCTGGATGAAGGAATGGTCTCTGATCTCGTGTCAGGTGTTCTCTGACCTGAACCCTGTAGAAGATGAGTGAGTGAACTGAAGAGAAGAAGCTGTGAATCTGAAGATCTGGAGTGATTCTGGATGAAGGAATGGTCTCTGATCTCGTGTCAGGTGTTCTCTGACCTGAACCCTGTAGAAGATGAGTGAGTGAACTGAAGAGGAGAAGCTGTGAATCTGAAGATCTGGAGTGATTCTGGATGAAGGAATGGTCTCTGATCTCGGGTCAGGTGTTCTCTGACCTGAACCCTGTAGAAGATGAGTGAGTGAACTGAAGAGAAGAAGCTGTGAATCTGAAGGATCTGGAGTGATTCTGGATGAAGGAATGGTCTCTGATCTCGGGTCAGGTGTTCTCTGACCTGAACCCTGTAGAAGATGAGTGAGTGAACTGAAGAGGAGAAGCTGTGAATCTGAAGATCTGGAGTGATTCTGGATGAAGGAATGGTCTCTGATCTCGTGTCAGGTGTTCTCTGATCTGAACCCTGTAGAAGATGAGTGAGTGAACTGAAGAGAAGAAGCTGTGAATCTGAAGATCTGGAGTGATTCTGGATGAAGGAACGGTCTCTGATCTCGTGTCAGGTGTTCTCTGACCTGAACCCTGTAGAAGATGAGTGAGGTGAACTGAAGAGAAGAAGCTGTGAATCTGAAGATCTGGAGTGATTCTGGATGAAGGAATGGTCTCTGATCTCGTGTCAGGTGTTCTCTGACCTGAACCCTGTAGAAGATGAGTGAGTGAACTGAAGAGAAGAAGCTGTGAATCTGAAGATCTGGAGTGATTCTGGATGAAGGAATGGTCTCTGATCTCGTGTCAGGTGTTCTCTGACCTGAACCCTGTAGAAGATGAGTGAGTGAACTGAAGAGAAGAAGCTGTGAATCTGAAGATCTGGAGTGATTCTGGATGAAGGAATGGTCTCTGATCTCGTGTCAGGTGTTCTCCAAACTCTTCAGGCATTATAGGAGAAAACTCAGAGCTGTTACCCTGGGAAAAGGACGTTGCAATAATTGGGTGCCAATAATTGTGGCCAACATGAAAAAGTGAAAGCATTTATTTCATCATGAGATTTTCTCCCCACTTTCAATTGTTTTACTTCAATGATAGTTTGGAATTTTGTGAATTTTTTGAATGAAAGATAAAAAGGATAAACAATGCAGATTTATTTTCACAGCCGCCTTTGGTCATATTTACCAAGGGTGCCAATATTAGTGGACGGCACTGTATGTGTAACAGAGTTAAAAGGGACAATAAGTAATTGGATGATTGACTCAAAGGCTGTTTCATGGGCTATTCCTTCATTAATTCTACATCAATTAAGCAGGTAAATGCTGATTCTAAGTGTGTCGTTTGCTGTGAACCACATCATGCAGTCAAAGGAGCTCTCCATTCAAGAGAAACAGACCATTGTTAGGCTTCAAGAACAAAGCAGATCCATCAGAGAGAGAGAGAGAGAGAGAGGAACGTTAGGAGACGCCAAATCAACAGATTGAGACATTCTGAGAAAAACGAACACACTGGTGATCCTCTCCGTGGTAAATAACGCTTTCACCACCTCCAGCCAAGAGAAGAGCCCTCTCCAGGAGACAGACGCGTCTACGATCAAGAGAAGAGCCCTCTCCAGGAGACAGACGCGTCTACGATCAAGAGAAGAGCCCTCTCCAGGAGACAGACGCGTCCACGATCAAGAGAAGAGCCCTCTCCAGGAGACAGATGCATCTACGATCAAGAGAAGAGCCCTCTCCAGGAGACAGACGCGTCTACGATCAAGAGAAGAGCCCTCTCCAGGAGACAGACGCGTCTACGATCAAGAGAAGAGCCCTCTCCAGGAGACAGACGCGTCTACGATCAAGAGAAGAGCCCTCTCCAGGAGACAGACGCGTCTACGATCAAGAGAAGAGCCCTCTCCAGGAGACAGACGCGTCTACGATCAAGAGAAGAGCCCTCTCCAGGAGACAGACGCGTCTACGATCAAGAGAAGAGCCCTCTCCAGGAGACAGACGCGTCTACGATCAAGAGAAGAGCCCTCTCCAGGAGACAGACGCGTCTACGATCAAGAGAAGAGCCCTCTCCAGGAGACAGACGCATCTACGATCAAGAGAAGAGCCCTCTCCAGGAGACAGACGCGTCTACGATCAAGAGAAGAGCCCTCTCCAGGAGACAGACGCGTCTACGATCAAGAGAAGAGCCCTCTCCAGGAGACAGACGCGTCTACGATCAAGAGAAGAGCCCTCTCCAGGAGACAGACGCTTCTACGATCAAGAGAAGAGCCCTCTCCAGGAGACAGATGCGTCTACGATCAAGAGAAGAGCCCTCTCCAGGAGACAGACGCTTCTACGATCAAGAGAAGAGCCCTCTCCAGGAGACAGACGCTTCTACGATCAAGAGAAGAGCCCTCTCCAGGAGACAGACGCTTCTACGATCAAGAGAAGAGCCCTCTCCAGGAGACAGATGCGTCTACGATCAAGAGAAGAGCCCTCTCCAGGAGACAGACGCGTCTACGATCAAGAGAAGAGCCCTCTCCAGGAGACAGACGCGTCTACGATCAAGAGAAGAGCCCTCTCCAGGAGACAGACGCGTCTACGATCAAGAGAAGAGCCCTCTCCAGGAGACAGACGCGTCTACGGTCAAGAGAAGAGCCCTCTCCAGGAGACAGATGCGTCTACGATCAAGAGAAGAGCCCTCTCCAGGAGACAGACGCGTCTACGATCAAGAGAAGAGCCCTCTCCAGGAGACAGACGCATCTACGATCAAGAGAAGAGCCCTCTCCAGGAGACAGACGCGTCTACGATCAAGAGAAGAGCCCTCTCCAGGAGACAGATGCATCTACGATCAAGAGAAGAGCCCTCTCCAGGAGACAGACGCGTCTACGATCAAGAGAAGAGCCCTCTCCAGGAGACAGACGCTTCTACGATCAAGAGAAGAGCCCTCTCCAGGAGACAGATGCGTCTACGATCAAGAGAAGAGCCCTCTCCAGGAGACAGACGCGTCTACGATCAAGAGAAGAGCCCTCTCCAGGAGACAGATGTGTCTACGATCAAGAGAAGAGCCCTCTCCAGGAGACAGACGCGTCTACGATCAAGAGAAGAGCCCTCTCCAGGAGACAGACGCGTCTACGATCAAGAGAAGAGCCCTCTCCAGGAGACAGACGCGTCTACGATCAAGAGAAGAGCCCTCTCCAGGAGACAGACGCGTCTACGATCAAGAGAAGAGCCCTCTCCAGGAGACAGACGCGTCTACGATCAAGAGGAAGAGCCCTCTCCAGGAGACAGATGTGTCTACGATCAAGAGAAGAGCCCTCTCCAGGAGACAGACGCGTCTACGATCAAGAGAAGAGCCCTCTCCAGGAGACAGACGCGTCTACGATCAAGAGAAGACTTCATCAGAGGCTTCAGCACAAGCTGCAAACAAGACCAGATTAGACTTGGACAAAAACTATGACGGGAATATAAAAGTTTGGAGCAGCTGATGATCAAAGCACACAAACAGTGTGATCCTGAGCTGCATGGCTTCAGTGGCTCTGTGTTACTGTGTTTAGTGATGAAGAGACCGAAGACCGAAGCAGCCGGATCAGTTCTGAAGTGTGTAGAGATATACTCTCTGCTCAGATTCAGTCAAACGCAGCAAAGCTGATTGAGCGGCGCTTCGTAGTACAAATGGACAATGACCCAAAACATACAGCAAAAGCAATCTTACTGAAGGTAAAAAAGTGGAGAATTCTGCAATCTCGTGATCTCGACCCGACTGAGCAGCATTTCTCTCGCTGAAGAGTAAACTAAAGACAGAAAGAGCCACAAACAACTGAATCAGCCGCAGTGAAGCATCACAAAGAAGAAACCGTCTCTGCTGATGTCCATGAGTTCAGACTTAAGCACTGCATGCGACATATCAAAAACAGAACATTTGATTTATGATTATATATTATTTTTTTGTGGCTCTAAAGCACAAACGCAGTCATAAGCAGCACAGTTATATTTATAGCAATAGCCAACAATACATTGTATGGGTCAAAATTATAAATTTTTCTTGTATGCCAAAATTTAGAATATTCATGTTCCAGAAATTAGAAAATTAGAATATTCATGTTCCATGAAGACATTTTGTAAATGTCTTACCATAAATATCAAAACTTAATTTTTGATTATTAATATGCATTGCTAAGAACTTCATTTGAACAACTTTAAAGATGATTTTCTCAATATTGGGATTTTTTTGCACCCTCAGATTCCAGATTTACAAATATTGTCCAAACCATACATCAATGGAAATATGATTTATTCAGCTTTCAGATGATGTATTAATCTCAATTTTGAAAAACTGACCCTTATGACTGGTTTTGTGCTCCAGGGTCACATTTGAGCCGTTGAAAATGTATACAAATTATGGTGATTGATAAGCATTATATGTTATATTTTTGTTTGTTCAACCCCTTGAATTAAAGCTTAAAGTCTGCATTTCAATTTAATCTTGATTGCTTCATTTTAATTATATTCTGGTGGCATACAGAGCCGAAATGATGAAAATCGTGTCAGTGTATTTAAGGAGGGATTTTTTCAACACAATAGAAGTCAATGGAGCTCAAAGTTGGTTTGGCATTGGCTTGTATTGTGTGTTAAAAACAGTCTTCAGAAAGAAAGTAATAGAGTTTGAAACGACTGGCTTTGTTTGCTGAGGATATTAACGGAGGATATATTGAATGAGGATCAACTCACGGGTGTCTTTATTTAAGACCTGATCAACGATTGTTTTCTTCACATGCAACACACAAACACGGTTAAAGAATCAAGTAAAGTCTGTCTCGGGCGAATAGTGAGCTCTCTCTCGTCTTCTGTACTGAACACTGTCACATCATTTCTGTCTCTCCATCCATCTAGCTTCTCATTGTCACCTCTTGGTTTTACCGGTTTCTCATTCCACTCCTTACTGAGTTTCTCAAGATGTCTCGTTTTAAGTGTCCTGGTGTCTGGGAAATTAAGAGAAGCCTATAATCACACGAAACTGGCAGAAAACATGCATTATTTTAGTGCTTCATGCGACAAGAATTAAAATGTCAGCTTTTGAAAGCCGTGTTATTTGTTGTGGAAGCAGCAGTTTAATATAATGTCACAAAAACAATGCCTACATCAACTGAACACAATGTAGTTATCATTATTAGTCTTTTAAAGTGATGCACTGGGTCGTGATAAACAGTGAATATCGTTTTTAGATTAAGGTCCCTGAGAAAAGCACTGACAAAATGTCAATCCGGTAAAACAATACATGTGTTGATCAACTTTACTGTTTCTGTGTGCATTGAGTCTATAACTATTTCACATCCACAGTCTCTCAAATACACAGTTTAATAGTTATTTGACAGATTTCACCTTCGATTGAGAGTGAAACCAACTGAGCCACAATAATTGATCCCTACATTTCACTACTGATCCCTACATTTCACTACTGATCCCTACATTTCACTACTGATTCCTACATTTCACTACTGATTCCTACATTTCACTACTGATTCCTACATTTCACTACTGAACATTTCACTACTGAACATTTCACTACTGATCCCTACATTTCACTACTGATCCCTACATTTCACTACCTTTTACTACTGATCCCTACATTTCACTACTGATTACATTTCAATGATCCCTACATTTCACTACTGATGATTCTACATTTCACTACTGATTAAGTGTCCCTACATTTCACTACTGTTACATTTCACTACTGATCCCTCTTGAACTTGATACATACCTATCGAAATTTCAACTGATCCCTACATTTCACTACTGAGATATTTCACTACTGATCCCTACATTTCACTACTGATTCCTACATTTCACTACTGATCCCTACATTTCACTACTGATCCCTACATTTCACTACTGATTCCTACATTTCACTACTGATCCCTACATTTCACTACTGATCCCTACATTTCACTACTGATCCCTACATTTCACTACTGGTATTTCACTACACGTGTCTGATTGAAGATGACCATGAAGATGAGAGATGATCGTTTGATACATCATAATTATAACAGGAAGTTTAATAGTTATTTGACAGATTTCACCTTCGATTGAGAGTGAAACCAACTGATCCACAATAATAGTTTAAAGTGGTTTGTTGTGAGTATTATCTAACAGAACTAACATAAAGCATAACCTTTTATGATTGATTTAATTACAGTGCTGTTAAGTGTTTTCTGTTCTTGCCGCTCTTGAACTTTAATTAATACCTACATTAAAAATAAGAGTAGATATGAGTGGACTCAGAAGTGAAGTTGCAGGGTATTTCTACACTTCTATACGTCTCTGTCTTCTGTTGAACATAAAATATGACCATCTGAAGAATGAGAATAATCAGACGTTTGATAATTCATAAATAATTCTATGGAAGTCGATGGCTACCAGTAAATGTTTGGCTATTAACATTCTTCTAAACATCATCTTTTGTGTGTTTGGCAGAAGAAAGAAACTTACGTCTCTTTTAGATGAACTACGCATTTAAGCTCAGAAAGAGAAAAAAAATCAAAAGTCAATAAAGACCCTACAGAAAGGACTATGTTAATTATTTGTAATGAACAAGCTGCTTTACACTATATTGCCAAAAGTATTGGCACCCCTTCTAATGAAAGGTTTGACTACTTTAGTAATCTCCATGAGTACAAATCTTAATGTTGAAGCATATAATGATATTCTAGGGAATCTAATTGTATAGCAACAGTTTGGACTCTTTTCTATTGTAACATGACAGTGTCTCTGTGTATAAGACAAGAATCAAAGAGAAATGATGATTCAGTCAGTGTGGAAGAACTTGACTGGTCTGCAGAAAGCAGCTGAACACCTCTGGTGTGACTTTAAATGAGCCACAAACTCATCACCAAACACTAATGACTTGTACATTCATTATATGGACAAAAGTACTGGCACCCCTTCTTTAGAAGAGAAAAGGCACTTACAAACTGTGCCAACAAAGAAATTAATGTACTTAAAAATTGTATTTCCACCTCTGTTGCATCAGTTCTGAAGTGTATGAAAGGACTGCATCCATATGTACAAGTCATTAGTGTTTGGTGATGAGTTTTTGGGTTCGATTCCCTAGAATATCATTATTAGATTCCCTAGAATATCATTATATGCTTCAACATTAAGATTTGTGCTTATGGAAATTAATAAAGTAGTCAAACATTTCATTAGATAATACTTTTGTCAATGATTTCAGCCTTTTAAAAACACAGAAAGTCTCATCACACAGAATCCCCTGGTGTCTATCAGACAAAGGCACACATGCTTCAAACACGTGTCAGAATGAAGGGATCGGCGCTCTACAATCAGGTTAACCCAAAAGATCAACACGACCTGTACCTTTCTTAAATCGGTAACCACAGATACAGAGTGTGCTGTTCTGTTCATATCTGACACCCATAAAATAAGCATTCATATGTCCAGGAGAGATCCCCCCCCAAAAAAGCAAGCTCTGGATATCTCTCATCCTAAAGAGATCACGAAAGACGCTTCAGCCGTCTGTGCCAGCGAGCAATAATAACACTGTTGAGTAAAGCCATGTATACCTTTGTTCTTACAGTGGTTTCCAGTGTACTTGCTCACTAACCGTGTCCAACAATAGATATACACTGCCAAAAAAAAACTGATCTTACTTAGTATTTTTGTCTTGTCAAAATATATATAAATAAAGATACTTAGATAAGCAACATGACTTAAGATATGTAGTCTTGTTTCCAGAGGAAAACTGATCTGCCAGGGGGGTAAGTTAAGCACTTTTGTTTTAACAAAACGCTCTCTTCAGAATTGATTTTAAAATATTACTCCGTGTACAAATCTCTAAATGGAGTGGCCCCATCTCACCTTTCTGACCTATTGATTGAACATGTTTCTAACCCGAGACTTGTTCGTTCCTAGGTGGAAGTGGAAGTGTAGAGGTGACGTGTATTTACTGTAGTTGCCCCAGAATCACAATCAGACTTGCTCCCTCTGTCTCTGCTCTTAACACTAGCTTAAAAACATCTGTTTGATAATGTGTATTAATACCAATTAATGTGCCAATCATTTTCATGTTTTTAATAGCATGTTTTGTGTGTTTGTATTATTTGTCTTTGCTGTAGAGCACATTGTAAAACCATGGGTTGTAATTTAATACTGCTATATAAATAAATGTGCCATTGCCCACTGACACATCATTTACTTGTTTTAAGCGAAATGCACTTAATTTAGTTTTCACCTGGAAACAAGACTAAATATATTACGTCATGTTGCTTATCTTGTAAAAGTATCTTGATTTAAGATTTGTTTTTATATATATTTTGACTAGAAACAAGACAAAAATACTAAGATCAGTCGTTTTTTGCAGTGTTCACAACAGATTTCTGTGTCCACACTTTATTTATTTTACTGTTTTTTACAGTAACTGCTTGCACACTAAATCATAACTCGTCACACAGTTTCTGAAAGCTGACACTCAAACAGCAGAAACACACCAAATCTGCAAAACCAGACGCTAATACTTTTTAACTCATAAAACACTTTTTGCAAAAAGCACAACACACAAGTCTCTATTATATAACACACACAAATCTAACAGCAATTAATATTATGCACTGAAAAACAAATATACTATATTTTTAAGGTAAGTGGTTGCAAACTATTTATTTTAGCTATATTTAAATAAAAAAAAAAATGTTGAAAGTTAGCCAACTAAATGTGTTTATTTAAATGTAGCTAAAATAAATTGATTGCAACCACTTTAAAATAAATTAGTAAATTCAATCAATCTTTTTTTAGTGTGGAAAAGGTGAAAAAGTGTGCTTTTGAGATGTGTTTGTGATATTTTGAATACAGTGCTTTATTGTGCAATTTTTGTATTTGAGTGTAAAAAATAAATAAAATAAGAGTACAAATTTGACAATGTGTGTAATCAGCTGAAAAAAACGGTATACTATTAACAAACCATTGACTTTTTTGCCTCTATACACTCCTAATTTCTGCTTATTAATAGTTAGTAAGGTAGATGTAGTAAGTTTATGGTACTGTGTAGGATTAGGGATGTAGAATATGTGCTTTATAAGTACTAATATAAAGACACTATATGTTAATAACAATCATGCTACTAAACAACTAGTGAACAGTAAGAATTGGACACTATAAAGTGTTACTAATGTTTGCCAAATTCGAGCATTTTTTATATAATTTTCATATGCATCCTAAAAAGCTTTCTTAGAGGGAAAATAAAGGCACGAGCATGGAGCCCTGGGTTCAGCTCTGTGCATGAACTGACATAAAGGAGAAACCTTGAATGCAATGCAGTGCAAGTTCATTCGGATGAAATGGAAATAAAAATAATACATTTTAGAATGGATTTGCACATTTTAAATCGAAGGTCAAGGTTTGGGATAAAATCATAAAATACAAAAGCAGAAAAGCAGTGAATTAAATAATAGTAAAAGCATCCCAATACCATGTTATGCCATTTTCATGTTACATCAGGGTATTGATAATAAACTACAAGACTTGTTTTCTGTTCATTTATAACACTGGTCATTGCTGAACAAGTGTTTCCCCGCCGCATCACTCACGATCAGTGGAGACGACGGTCGGTGCATTCATGGTTCATCTTCTGAATTAGTCATTTGGTAGTTTGTTTTTCTATTTCTGTCGGTAATTATTTGCCCTCGGTCTTCTAAAAGTCGTAAGAACATGCACAGAATATCCACGTTCTTAGAATGTTTAATCACATTATTGAAGGCCTACCTGATCAAATAACACCACAACAATGCTGTCGTTGGCACACTTTGTAGCAAAAAAATCAATAATAATCTTCACACAAAAGGAGAAAGAGCAAAGGGAGGTTGCTAAAGGTTAAAAACTCCTTAAGCCAGCAGGTAAATCATCATCATATAGAATATTTAGCAGTTTGTCTCACTTTAATTCCTGCTATTAAGTATAATTCCCATTATAATCACTAGTAATCTAGCACATTTATAATATTTTATTAAAACCATATTAATAGGGCTATAATAGTTAAACATATAATGTTCTAAATGAGCTGTTTATTAGTATATAATATAGATTTATGCGGTATAATATTTAAATTAAATGTCTAATTCTTATACTTTCATCAGAAGCAGGAGTGAGGGAGACCCCACTCTATTAAAACATATATAATAAAGTCTGAAATATTACAGTGCTGTCTTCTGTTAATTGTACACTACCAGTCAAAAGTTTGTGAACCGTAACATTTTTATGTTTTCTTCTGCTCATCGAGCCTGTATTTATTTGATCCAAAGTACAGCAAAAACTAACATTCTGTGCCAGCCTCGCTGTCCCTCAAGATGCTGTCCCTCAAAATGCCCCTCACTGTCCCTCAAAATGTCAAAATGCCCCTCACTGTCCCTCAAAATGCCAAAATGCCCCCAAAATGCCCCTCACTGTCCCTCAAAATGTCCCTCACTTCCCTTATCCCTCAATATGTCAAAATGCCCCTCGCTGTCCCTCAAAATGTCCCTCATTGTCCCTCAAAATGTCAAAATGCCCCCACAATGCCCCTCACTGTCCCTCATTGTCCCTCAAAATGTCAAAATGCCCCTCGCTGTCCCTCAAAATGTCCCTCATTGTCCCTCAAAATGTCAAAATGCCCCTCACTGTCCCTCAAAGTCAAAATGCCCCTCACTGTCCCTCACTGTCCCTCAAAATGTCAAAATGCCCCTCACTGTCCCTCAAAATGTCCCTCACTGTACCCTCAAAATGCCCCTCACTGTCCCTCAAATGCTAAAATGCCCTCACTGTCCCTCAAAATGTCAAAATGCCCTCACTGTCCCTCGAAATGTCAAAATGCCCCTCACTGCCCCTCAAAATGTCAAAATGCCCCTCGCTGCCCCTCAAAATGTCAAAATGCCCCTCACTGTCCCTCAAAATGTCAAAATGCCCCTCACTGTCTCTCAAAATGTCAAAATGCCCCTCACTGTCCCTCGAAATGTCAAAATGCCCCTCACTGTCCCTCAAAATGCCCCTCACTGTCCTTCAAAATGTCCCTCACTGTCCCTCAAAATGTCCCTCAAAATATCAAAATGCCCCTCACTGTCTCTCAAAATGTCAAAATGCCCCTCACTGCCCCAAAATCAAAATGCCCCTCACTGTCCCTCAAATGCCCCTCACTGCCCCTCAAAATGTCAAAATGCCCCTTACTGTCCCTCAAAATGCCCCTCACTGTCTCTCAAAATGTCCCTCAAAATACCCCTCACTGTCCCTCAAAACGTCCCTCAAAATATCAAAATGCCCCTCACTGTCTCTCAAAATGCCCCCAAAATGCCCCTCACTGCCCCTCAAAATGTCAAAATGCCCCTCACTGCCCCTCAAAATGTCAAAAATGTCCTCACTGTCCCTCAAAATGTCCCCCACTGTGCCACAAAATGTCAAAATGCCCCTCACTGTCTCTCAAAATGTCCCTCAAAATACCCCTCACTGTCCCTCAAAACGTCCCTCAAAATATCAAAATGCCCCTCACTGTCTCTCAAAATGTCAAAATGCCCCCAAAATGCCCCTCACTGCCCCTCAAAATGTCAAAATGCCCCTCACTGCCCCTCAAAATGTCAAAATGCCCTCACTGTCCCTCAAAATGCCCCTCACTGTCCCTCAAAATGCCAAAATGCCCTCACTGTCCCTCAAAATGCCCCTCACTGTCCCTCAAAATGCCCCTCACTGCCCCTCAAAATGTCAAAATGCCCCTCACTGCCCCTCAAAATGTCAAAATGTCCCTCACTGTCCCTCAACATGTCTGTGCATGGTTGCTATTGCTGTAAGAGCTTTGCTTAAGTGTACAGTGGTGAAGAGTTCAAGACTAGTGCCTTTCCAAGATCAAATCAGCAGCTTTCATATTTCCATCCCATTTGACTACTCAGCCACAAAAACACTAATGATGAAAAACAATCAAGTGTTGCTTGTATTGTGGAGGCGAGTCACTCTGCTTTTGAGCCTAATGAATCACGATGAATACTGAGACTCAAGAAAGGTACATGTGCATCATTGATGTTTCAATCTCACTCAACTCTCAGTTCCCTGATTCCATATCGAGATGAGGATCATACTCATAAACCATAAACAAGGGGGCATAGAAATGAACATACTTTTCAGAAGCCTGGCATTTATGTTTAAAATATCCTTTTTTATTGATCTTATGTAATATTCTCCTTTTCTGAGACACTGAGTTTTGTGTTTTCATTATTTGTAAGCCATAATCATCCAAATTTCAAGAAATAAAGTCTTGAAATATTTCACTCTGTGTAATAAATCTATATAATACATGGGTTTCACTTTATGAAATGAGTGACAAAAAATATTGACCTTTTTCATGATATTCTAAGTTTTTAGATGTGCCTGTGAATTGCATTACCAATGTACATTATTATTATTATTATCAGAAATGTACGTTAACTACAATCCCCTTTATTATTTATTACATTTTTCATTACTTTGCTTAATTAAGGCTACATTTACTATCTTGTTACCCATTCAGTTTTTTTGTTTGTTTAAAATGTTATGCATTTTGCCAATTCAATTTTGTGTTTATGTTTCATGATTTTCTAGAAAACAACAATTCAGATAAAATAATTTAGAAAGAGTAATAAAAACTGAAAAAAATTAATTAATTGGAAAATAAAACAACAACAACAAAACATTTAGTTTGATCCTGTGAGGTTCCTGATTGATATTTTCCTCTCAACTGGCTTAAAAAAAATAAGAAATACTTTAAGGGCTTATTTTGTAAGTCGCATTAATAAATCATTTCAGCTGCTTATTTAGCCACCACACAAAGCACATATTTCAGCTTCCCTATCAAAAGATTGTCCCTGCGCTGGGGATTGTGCTCCCAGTGCGAAAGACAAAGGTGACAGTGTCAATGAAAACCTCCTGATGTTTTTACACCTTCATATAGTCAATCCACATAGCTGGGAAGTTTCATTCCCACAGCATACAGTGCAACAAGAGCCTGTCCGTTACACAACAGCTTTACTTTCACATAACCTCCACCAGTGGCGTGCACAGGCCTCCAGAGGGGTGGGGGCTGGGGGGTGGGGGGGGGGGGCGAAATGGCATTACGAGGGCACAATCACAGACCGTGGGGGGGGGGGGTTTGGGGTCATGATTCTTTGTCATGTTGGTTTTTCTATTTTGAAGCTGTTTGAGCATCACAGCCAAACTAATCTCCCTTTTATAAAGACAAAGCCTTTTAAGGTAGCAAAATATAAAAAATGATGCAGATATTTAGGCCAAAGTGGGTGAAGATAAAAATCGTTGTCATTATTTTATCTTTGTTAAATGATAAAGACACATAAAGACACACATACAAATACACATAATATACAAATAAAATAAACCGTGTTTTAGTTTCAGGTACAATAGCTGTATTTAGCAGAGCATTCAAGAAACTGCATGAACAAATATAAAAATAAAACACTATATAGATTGATTCCTATTAAAGAAACTGTATTAAAGTTTTTCAGTCAAGACTAGTGTTCGGGAATCATTTGAGTCAGTTCGGGACCGCGGAGCACGAATCGCGATCATTGAGTCATCGGCACCGGGAGCGCGAATCATTTGGTCAGTTCGGCACCGCGGAGTCGCGAATCATTTGAGTCAGTTCGGAGCGCGATCGCGAATCATTTGAGTCAGTTCGGGACCGCGGAGCGCGAATCATTTGAGTCAGTTCGGGACCGCAGAGCGCGAATCATTTGAGTCAGTTCGGGACCGCGGAGCGCGAATCATTTGAATCAGTTCGGGACCCGAATCATTTGCGTTCGAGCGCGAATCATTTGAGTCAGTTCGGGACCGCGGAGCGCGAGTCGCGAATCATTTGAGTCGCGAATCATTTGAGACAGTTCGGGACCGCGGAGCGCGAATCATTTGAGTCAGTTCGGGACCGCGGAGCGCGAATCATTTGAGTCAGTTCGGGACCGCGGATCGCGAATCATTTGAGTCAGTTCGGGACCGCGAATCGCGAATCATTTGAGTCAGTTCGGGACCGCGGAGCGCGAATCATTTGAGTCAGTTCGGGACCGCGGAGCGCGAATCATTTGAGTCGGTTCGGGACCGCGGAGCGCGAATCATTTGAGTCGGTTCGGGACCGCGGAGCGCGAATCATTTGAGTCAGTTCGGGACCGCGGAGCGCGAATCATTTGAGTCAGTTCGGGACCGCGGAGCGCGAATCATTTGAGTCAGTTCGGGACCGCGGAGCGCGAATCATTTGAGTCAGTTCGGGACCGCGGAGCGCGAATCTATGGTTTGAGATTTGATTGATGTTGTGCTGTATGACGTCAGAGTGAACGCTCGTGAATGCAGCATTAGAGCAGCTCGTGATCAGATAACACACAGAGTCGTGAAGGGTTCATTAGGAGCTTGTTGTTGGTCTTCTTTAAGCGTGTTGTATTTGCTGTTCTTGCAGTCAGTGTTATATTCCAGCACTAATGAAGCGTGTGTCTGTCGCGTTCTGATCTTCATCTTAAACGGTATTTCTGGAGCTCAGTTGCTTTGGTCTGTTTTTATAAGCACAAAAAAATATTGTCTTATATATACTTCTTTGTGTTCTCTTATGAATGTAGCCTACCTGGGATGGTGCCCTACGCAAACAGCATACACTGCATATAGTATCGTTCATATCGTAAAGACCGCCCCCCCCCCCCGTGCACGCTACTGACCTCCACACTAAGGACCTCACACGTCTGTGCAAGCCACATTCTTCTGATTACACAAACAGAGGAGCTTTCATCTCATTCAGAGAGGCATTCATCAGAAAATGTTAATAAGCACATTGCGGAAACAGAGCAAGTCATTATAAAGAGGACGACTCGCAGCAAGCGAAAGGATAGCTGAGATTGTCTTCATACCAAACCCACTAATGTTGATACAGAAGGTAACCAAAGCACATCTTTCCTAGTCATTAACCTCTCCTGATCATTCATTTCTGTCTCCTGGAGATGGCTCGATCACTTGCACTGTAACTGATTGCGTCAGCAGGTATATGTTAATTAAAGTAAGTCTGCTCATGACAACTTATCGTGCTTAACAAAATCACAGTGTGAACAATAACGTATCATGAAGAGTATAGATCCCACAGCTACTAATGGAGAGAAATATCAATGTTGCGCAGAAAGCTGCCTGATTGATATCTGACAAACGTATTGATTTCAAGATTTGTTCTCAGATGAACTAAACCCAGAGCATCTTTAATAACAAACAATCCCTGTGTGGATCCAAACCCAGGTGGCTCTGCGGTCACGTGATGCATGCAAACAAAACCGTACATTATAATGCATTTTCATTAACTGCACTGTACACAATAAACAGGCGAGAAAACAAAACATCTGCTGAAGCTGTTGAAATTCTCACCTTTTTATTTTTTACAGTGTGCCTTAAAGAGACAGTTCACGTAAAAATAAAAAAGCTGTCATCACTTACTCTTACATCAACCTTTTTTTACTTCCTCTCTTTCTTATGAGAAATGTTGATGATAAACATTTTGTTGGTGACCAATTTATACTTTCATGGGAAAAAAAGGCTGAATAAATAATATTTCCATTGATGTATGGTTTGTTATGATCGGACAATATTTGTAAATCTGGAATCTGAGGGTGCAAAAAAATCTAAATATTGAGAAAATCATCTTTAAAGTTGTTCAAATGAAGTTCTGAGCAATGCATATTATTAATAAAAAATTATGTTTTGATATATTTACTGTAGGAAATTTACAAAATATCTTCATGGAACATGATCTTAATATTCTAATGATTTTTGTCATAAAATAAAAATGCATAATTTTGAGCCATACAATGTATTGTTGGCTATTACTACAAATATAACTGTGCTGCGTATGACTGCTTCTGTGCTCCAGAGGACACATTTGGAGAAATATAAAACCTCGGGAGAAACCAGGCTCAGTCGGGGGGGCAGTTCTCCTCTGGCCAGACCAAAGCAACATGATGTGGTTTAATGCAGTCTGCAATATAAGACAGATTTTGGACTCAAAACATCCATCAACACTGCACAAAAAGACATTTCTTACTTATTATTTCTGTCTTGATTCTAGTTAAAATATCTATACATTCTTACATTAAGATGCATTTACTTGCTAAGCAATAAAACTAATGATAACACTCTAGAGTAGGGAACACTTATTCACTACGACGTTCAGGACAAATGAAGTATAAATTCATAATGTTCTGCTTATTAATAGTTAGTAAGGTAGTTGTTGAGTTTAGGTGTTGAGTAGGATTAGGGATGTAGAGTAAGGCATTAATACGTGCTTAATTACTACTAATACATGGCTAATATTAGTAATAAGCAACTAGTTAAGAGACTCTAAAATAAAGTGTTACCAAACTAATATATTTAAAATACATAATGCCTCAAAACTTTCCATCACAGCCTGATCAATCATAATGCTTGATTTGATTATAATTGTTTTTAAGTTGAATTTGGAATAAAATCGTGATATGGATACAATGACAGTAATAATGTCATGATGTGCAGTGGCTACACAAACGAGAAAGTAGAATAACACATAGCTTATCATCAAACGAAGCTGTTTTTAGATATGATTTCTGGAGCTGTTTTGCTGTTTCTTTTAACCGTCTCTGGTCTCGAGGTGATTTTAGGAGACGTGCTTGCACTGCCATTCAAAAGTTTGGCATCGGTATTTTCATTATTGAAAGAAATTAATCATTTTTTCTGAAAAGTAGAGACATTTTACTTTGAATTCCAAATAAATGCTGCTCTTATGAATCAATCAAAGAATGTATCAAGGTTTCAACAAAAACTATTTTCAACTTTGATAATAATCAGAAATGTTTCTTAAGCATTAAATCAGCATTTTAGAATGATTTATGAAGGATCACATGACTCTGACGTCTGGAGTAATGCTGCTGAACACCTAAGAGAAACAGATATTGTTATTAATATTTCACAATATTGTTACTGTATTTTTAAATCAAATAAAGGCAGTCGTCGTCTTAAATAAACTATCAAACAAAAACAAGTCCCTTAACTTCTGAAAAGTAGTCACCCTATAACAAAAACGAATAAACTTATTTATACTAATATGTGTTCCTGTGGCTCAGTGGTAGAGCATTGCGTTAGCAGCGCAATAGGTTGTGGGTTCGATCCCCAGAGAACACACATACTGACAAAACATGTATAGCAAGTCGCTTTGGATAAAAGTGTCTGATAATGCATAAATGTAAAGGCACCTATACAACACAAGGACTTTCTCCTCTCAGAATGATGTTCGTATGAACTCAGCCGGCCTTCATTCACTGATTTGGAGATTCACAGGAGGTAGTATATCTTCTCCCTGACCTAACCTTGGACTGCAGAGATAAAACAAGCTTTGTGCACCAAATGTACCTTTCCTAGAAATCCCTGTCCTGAGCACAGACGAGTCCGGAGGAGCTCTGGAAGGAGACGGATGCATCCGAGGTCTCTGTGTCTCTGAAACAGAAGCATCACAAAGAACAAACACAGCGAGAGGTCACGATTCCTCCGACATGTGCACTCGCTGTTCTCATACAGAGCTTCGTGAAAGGTGTTTGAACACCAGACGTGAAGGTGGAGAAGCAGGTTTGGGCTGAGAGTGTGATTTCACATTGTCACAGTGTTGCTGAGAGAGAGAAACAACGAAGCAAGCAGATGTATAATAACTCACAATGTGGCTGGTTATCATATTTCTGGAGAGTTAAAAAGATGTGTTCTCAAATTCAGTCTTCAGTGTGATTTTTGAAGCTCTACTGCAATTTCTCACATTTTCTACAGACAACGGATATAAATGAGAACAGCGTTCTCCGGGGTTTGGTGATCAAATAAGCTCGCTATGGCAATAAAATAGTCTTCACGGAGAGCGTAACCTAATCTCTCATCGGCCTTGAAAGAGGTACAAAATCTCTCAAATGTTGATTTTAGCTCAAATACGATTTAATGCAGCTTTTGTCAAACAAACTGAGACGCTGTAAACCTCCGAAACAAACTGAAAAAGCATCTGTGTTCTCTGCTCTGACACACCGTAACAGAAAAATACTTTTACAGTAAATAAACTGGCGAGTGTGGTCGTCAACATTTTAGGTTAACGGATTTAACTTAATCTTACATTTAAAAGACGTAATTTCATTAACTGATGTAGTGTTTATATACCAACCTATCAAAGTACTGAAATCTGTTTTGTACACCGAAACAAATGATAAAAAATTTAGTATAATTTGTTCAGTGTAATACATTGATAACCATCAAAGAAAGTCACATGATGAACCAAAACCTATCACAAGCTGCTTTTAAATATTAACACACACACACACACAGGCCACTTTATTAGGTACACTCGCTAGGACCGGGTTGGACCCCTTTTGTCTTCAGAACTGCGTTAATTCTTCGTGGCATAGATTCAACAAGGTGTTGGAAACATTCCTCAGAGATGTTGGTCCATATTGTCATGATAGCATCACACAGTTGCTGCAGATTTGTCGTCTGCACATCCATGATGTGAATCTCTCGTTCCTCCACATCCCAAAGGTGCTCTATTGGATTGAGATCTGGTGACTGTGGAGGTCATTTGAGTAAAGTGAACTCATTGTCATGTTCAAGAAACCAGTCTGAGATGATTTGAGCTTTGTGACATGGTGCATTATCCTGCTGGAAGTACATCAGAAGATGGTACACTGTAGTCATAAAGGGATGGACATGGTCAGCAACAATACTCAGGTAGACTGTGGCGTTTAAACGATGCTCAATTGGTACAAAGAGACACAAAGTGTGCCAAGAAAATACCCCCCACAGCATTACACCACCAGCACCAGCCTGAACCGTTGAGACAAGGCAGGATGATCCATGCTTTCATGTTCTTTACACCAAATTCTGACCCTACCATCTGAATGTAGCAGAAATCGAGACTCATCAGACCAGGCAACGTTTTTCCAATCTTCTATTGTCCAGTTTTGGTGATCCTGTGTGAATTGTATCCTCCGTGTGCTGTTCTTATCTGACCGGAGCGGCACCCGGTGTGGTCTTCTGCTGCTGGAGTCCATCTGCTTCAGGGTTCGACGTGTTGTGTGTTCAGAGATGGTATTCTGCAGATCTTGGTTGTAACGAGTGGTTATTTGAGTTACTGTTGTCTTGCTATCATCTCTAACCAGTCTGTCCATTCTCCTCTGACCTCTGACATCAACAAGGCATGTTCATCCACACAACGGCCGCTCACTGGATATTTTCTCTTTTTCAGACCATTCTCTGTAAACCCTAGAGATGGTTGTGTGTGAAAATCCCAGTAGATCAGCAGTTTCTGAAATACTCAGACCAGCTCGTCTGGCACCAACAACCATCCCACGTTCAGTCACTTAAATCCCTTTCTTCCCTGTTCTGATGCTCGGTTTGAACTTCAGCAAGTCGTCTTCACCACATCTAGATGCCTAAATGCATTGAGTTGCTGTCATGTGATTGGCTGATTAGCAATTGTGTTACCAAGCAAATGAACAGGTGTACCTAATAAAGTGGCCGGTGAGTGTGTATAGACGGTGCACACACACAGTGTCATTCACACAAACACTAAACATAACACATAAATGAAATAATGCAATGAACCTTAATTTACAACATTAGATGTAACTTACAACCCTAATGCACACAACTAAACTAAGAAGAGTCTGTTATTTCAACAACACCAAAAGTGAAATGTAATGGAATTGAGTCAATGTCAATTTACGGTTATTCACTGTAAAATATATGCTCTTTGTCACTTCTAAATACTGCATGCTACTGTAAAACTACATGTAATATCTAATACAAGTTTCACTGTATATAGTAGGTGAACTTACCGTTAACCAAATAGGCTTTTACTGTAGCATTTTCACAGTCTTTTACTGATAAAGTCATTTCTTACAGTGCAGCTCTGAGAACCAATTATGATGACATTATTAAAACTAGAAAAGGGATCATTCAATCATTCACAATTAATGCACACGGCTCCAGTCCATCAATTGACATCTTGTGAAATGAAAAGACATTTCTAGCTGAAATAAAAGCCCATACGCTTGCACCAGTAAAAACGTTGTCATCTGAATCAAGAGAGAGAGTTAAAAACAGCTCTAAACATATATCAGTGGATTTTGAACAGCGTTATTTTAGGTTATGGACCAGAAGTGATGGTTCAGGTTGAAACTTCATCATGGATTTGTTTATTACTAACACAGTTCTTGATTGAGTCACTTGTGGGCATTAATTGTAGTTAAAGCTATAATCTATTGGGAAGCTGAAGCATCATCAAAGATTTAACATCAAATCAAAGCTACCCGTTTATCAGCATAAAGAGAGCACCAGGGATCTTGTTTTTTCAGGGGTTCGTGGAAGACTTAATGTGATTTATTGCCTGCTGGGATGAGGACAAACGTGGTGCTTAAGACTTGTTTACCCAGTGCCTCTGACAATACGATTCATTACTCAGACGACACAAGCGTTTCAGTATATTGGATCATTAATAGACTGCAGGGGTGATGACAGACGCCTGATAGTGAGAAAACTTTACACACACATCGAAGACAAAGTGTGCTTGCTTTTCACTTATCACTATATCATTGTAGAGGGCAAATATACAGTATGCATATTAATGTCAGAAGGTGTTTTCATGCGTTGGCACAGCATTCAATATAAACCTCAAAATGATGAAATAATAGCAGAAAGCTCTGACCCCGGAGCACAACACCAGTTATAAGGGTCACTTATTCAAAACTGAGATTTATGCATCATCTGAAAGCTGAATAAATAATATTTCCATTGATGTATGGTTTGTTATGATCGGACAATATTTGTAAATCTGGAATCTGAGGGTGCAAAAAAATCTAAATATTGAGAAAATCATCTTTAAAGTTGTTCAAATTAAGTTCTTAGCAATGCATATTAATAATCAAAAATTAAGTTTTGATGTATTTATGATAGGAAATGTACTAAATATCTTTATGGAACATGATCTTAATATCCTAATGATTTTTGGATAACAGAAAAATGTATAATTTTGATCCATACAATGTATTGTTGGCTATTGCTATAAATATAGCTGTGCTGCTGCTTATGTGCTCCAGAGACACATATAATGCCCCTCCATGCATTGTTCCACATCTGTCCCTGAGCTTACCTGATGCACTATCTGTCATCAAAAATAACACACATGGGCCATTATTCAGTTTTTCTGAACCGTGTTTAATTTGACGTTTATTTGAAGGAAGGTTTATTAAAGAACTTGTGTGCATTGGAAAGGTTCCACAGATGTTAAAGGTTCTTCGAGACATCAATAAGGAACCATCATTTTTATAAACACACTGCATATTTAAAGGAATGGTTCACCCCAAAAATGAAAATTTGTTGAAAACTTACCAAGTCTAAGATGTAGAAGAGTGCCTCAGCAACGGATGCACTGCAGTGAATGGGTGCCGTCAGAATGAGAGTGTGATAAAAACATCACACCACTCCAGTCCATCAGTTAATATGCCATGTAAAGCAAAGAGCTGCGTGTTTGTAATAAATAAACCCATAATATTACTTTATCCAGTGAAACAGTCGTCTTGTCTAAATTAGTAGATATTGATAATGGATTTAAATGTTCGAAGACAACAAGAAACTGACTTTTTCACTGAAGGAAGAGTTGTGTTCTTCAAGTGAAGTTCTCCAATTCTATTGCAATGGAGATAAAACTCATCTAGATCAGCTTTGGAGAGTGATGCCTCAAATCACAGCTTGTTGAGAACAGGTGTGCTACTACATCTCAAAGCGATCAGAAATATGATTCATAGCTTATACAGATAAAAACTACAATGTAGAATAACACCAGAGGAGCGACGTGAGCCATGGTGAAGGTTTCTTCTGCAAACACTGAACACCAAAGCGATGTCTGACAATTATGCAAAAGCATACACCCTTCTCCTGCCAGCAAGAAAGACAAATACAGATTATCTTCTGTTTATTGTGTGGATTATAACATTTTGAACGATGCATCGAGAAGGAAGAAACACGAGCATGCTTGGTGACAGTAAGTGATGCTTTTTTTTTCTTAGTGACAAGACTGTAATGAACTACTCGGAGATATTTCTGCTCCGGAAAAGCTATGCAAAACAGTACGTACGCAGACCCTCTTTTCATGAGCTGCCACCTGCCACACATTGTGTGACAACTAATGCAGGGAAAGCAGGAGGATTGCCGTCCCTACATTTAAGAGATCCTCGGCTGATGCAAATTATGGCCCATTCTGGGGAAAGAAACACTGAGGACGTGTTCAGTCTGACTGATTGGCCTATTCTGAAGGTAAGAGGTCTGTTAAACAAAGGCACAGCTTTGTTTTCTTCACGAGCATTGCTTGTGCATGCACTGATTTAGCATTCTCTGAGGTTTCTTCTCCTCTGCCTTCTACAATTATATGGTTGAATTACATTCAGTTATTCCATGCCAAAGGGCACTTCTCTTAATCCTGCGCTCAAAGCCTCAACTTTCCAGCATTCAGCCTCAGTTCTGAGTTCAGTAAAATAATCATCATGTGTCAGACCTCCACTGGCTCCTGCCCACGGATTGAAAAGCTGGAAACTGGCTCGTTTTCCCCAGTGTCCCCTTTATTATGCCTCAGCTGTAGGTGTCATTATTCTACCTTACTTCCCAGAGTCTCTGTTTTTAATCTCCCAGCGGATCGCTGTCCGGGCAAGACCTGCGCAGGTGTGTGTGTGTGTGTGTGTGTGTGTGTGTGAGTGAGAGAGAGAGAGAGAGAGAGAGAGAGAGAGAGAGAGAGAGAGAGAGAGAGAGAGAGTATGCGTGTGTGAGAGGGTGTGTGTGTGTGAGAGGGTGCGGGGGTGTGTGTGTGTGTGTGAGAGAGAGTGTGTGTGTGTGAGAGGGTGCGGGTGTGTGTGTGTGTGTGAGAGTGGGTGCGGGTGTGTGTGTGTGTGTGTGTGTGTGTGTGAGTGTGTGTGAGAGACGTGCGTGTGTGAGAGGGTGCGTGGTGTGTGAGGGTGTGTGTGTGTGAGAGAGAGAGAGAGAGAGAGAGAGAGAGAGAGAGAGAGAGAGAGAGAGAGAGAGAGAGAGAGAGTGCGTGCGTGTGTGTGTGTGTGTGTGTGTGTGTCCGTGTGTGTGTGTGTGTGTGAGAGAGAGTGTGCGGGTGTGTGTGTGTGCGGGTGTGTCTGTGTGTGTGTGTCCGGGTGTGTGTGTGTGAGGGTGCGGGTGTGTGTGTGTGTGTGTGTGTGAGAGAGAGACAGTGTGTGTGTGTGTGTGTGTGTCCTGGTGTGTCCGTGTGTGTGTGTGTGTGTGTGTGTGTGTGTGACAAAGATAAACTTTTTAAAAACTGCACACCTGAGCTTCTCTTGCCTACACCAGGCACTGAATTTCATTGACTTCATAAAAAACATTTGAGGATATCTAAATACAGATTTGTGCAACTCTATTCTCGAGAGACAGAATCAGCATGACGAGTGTACGACAAACACATGGCTGATAGCTGAGACGGTCACACATGCTGATGAAATAATTGGTGCAAATTTGTAACGGATATGATTCATCAGAATGGACAAACATATTGTTTAGAAATTGATCTTAATGAGTCAACTACATATGAACCACAAATACCACACAGACTGGAACTCAAATGTACACGCATTAAATTACAGTCAAATGTGCTTTTGCTTTTTATGATCTGTAGATCAAATTTAAATATTCATATATACCAATGACAATATTTCAAATCAGAATGTAATTAAAATCAGTAGTGATTGTTTTTGGGCGGAGGGGGCTATTTATTCAAAATAAATTAATTTTTCATGTCAACTTTGACACATTAACATTTGTACAATAAAAATAAATCATTCAGAAGTTGAGTAGAGAAGGTGTTTAAATTACATCTCTTTAGCCAAGCATTCATATCATGCATCCCATAATCTTGTACTGCAGGTATATCGGATCAAACACACAATATTATGCTTTAGCTTGGGTTGAACTGATAATGTTTGCTTGGGTTGAACAACAGCTACGCTAATTGTGTCTCAATTTGTTTCTCTGTTTCTGGATTAACATCCCATAATAACACAAGCTTCAGTCTGGATCCGACCCTTAAATGATCCGAGATGACCGAACACCTGAGAACAACCCCTCAGACAATATACAGAATTTGCCATAAGTTAATTATATTGAGTTTCTACAATATAAATCTATTTTAGAAACTTAATTTCATGTGAAGTTGCTTTGCAACGATTGTATCTTAAAAAGCGCTTTACAAATAATGTTGAATTGAATTGAAGGTGATGTAAATGCTGCTTGCACATGTAAAGCACACGGGTTTGAGCTGATACAGGGGTATTCTGGGATGTTTCCATAGCACTGCTAGAGTCACAAGAGACAGTGACAGCAGCGGTGCACATGTCTGCATTAGTACAGTGTACAGTGTGTACCCTGCATATCACCAGCATTCAATAACAATAAACATCATTTCTGAATCACCGCAGATAAACGCACACCTCAAGAAAAATGCTTTTCATTACTCCCACTGTGTATGACCGAACACTATACATGTTTTACTGAAGATTGATGGAGGAGCAACAGGTTTTCTGTGGAAATAAATCATAAAAGTAGATTGTTTTGTTGAAAAATCTTAGAAATGACCCCCCCCCCCCCCCCATATATTAAATAATTGTTGTAAATCTGCCATTTCAAAAATACAGAAACTGAATAATTTAAAAAAGATTCTGAAAGCATTGAAGGAAATCCCATAATAATTTAATATAGCTTTACAGTAGTAACAATAAATATAATTTATTGATTAATATTAATAAAATGGGCAGCCGATGACAAGTGCGGTCTGTCTCGTATTTTCTTTATGACCACGAAAAGAACTAAAAATACTCTCGGTTTAATCGTACAGATAAGAATAAGGTTGTTTGAAACTGCAAAGCGTCTACTTTTATTTGTGTAAAATCATCATAGCAACAAAACAATGTGCTTTTGTAAAATAAAGAGCATAAACGGTGCGTTCTCTGCCATCTCTGACTCACCTCTCTTCATAAACACATAAATAAAACAACATGAACCTCCGCAAATACTTGCCTCATAGACATGTATGTGTATAGAAAGCCTGAAATGTCAACTTTTAAATGAAGTCACGTCCAAAACAAATATTCTCTGTTGAGGTAATACATATGAAACCAACTCCAGCTCCAGTTTTCACGTCTCAACTAATGATATCTAATACGGTCATGTGTTTTTCAGACTCTAAACATCCACGAGAAACGCCCGCATCGCCTCGGCGTAAACAAACAAGTACATCCCGGACACGCTGAGAGGAATAACCCTGAATTTACCTCAAAAGAAGAAGAACACAAATGCGATATCACTCGAGAAGATCACTCTGAAGAGTGGCCTAAGAATACTTGCAACTGTTGTTATTGAATTAATGTGACATAACTTTTACACATTTTACCAGTTAACCTTTTCCGAAACTACAATTCCTGACTCCATGAATGAAATCAAGTGAAACATTTTATGTGTCAGACTCATTGTCTAAATGCTTCACAACGCCAGGATATCCGTTTAATGTTTTATAACAAAAAAACACAAGATATAAAAGTAGCGTGAGTGTTAACATTATGAATGAATGAATGTTTGGCACAAAGGTGTTACTGTTCAAGTCTCCGTGTCCAATCATGTGTGCTTGACCTTCACTGTGTAGATTTGTATTATACTGTATTGCAAATAATAATCAAAAACCCACATTATTTGACTCTCCTCACAATCTTTCTGATCTGCCTCGACTCATTATGAGAGTCTCTTTGTCTCTCGGGTGTGATAACTAAATATTAATGGCCATCGCATAAGAGCATTCTATCACAAAACATGTTTTACACGTTAAATCAATGCATTACCTTCTGTGAAGGAGTGAAGCGGATCATTTTCAAAACTCTAGTCTACCACATCCAGCTCTCAAAGTCTTGTGAACAAATATTCTGTATGTGTTTTATGGCCTTATTTCAGTGACTTAAAAAAGTAGTTTTTAACTAACCATGCATAAACATAGTTTCTAAAAAACACAAACATGTATTTTCATGCTGCTCGCATATTATTGCGTCCCAGTTTGTGCTGCATACACTGTTATCAGACCCCCAAAAACACCCCAAAACACCTTCAGACCCCAGAGGGTTAAGGATAAAAATATGACAAATGTCTTGAAACAAATAGTCACACTTCTCACTGGAATGGAACGAGGAGAGTATTAAATTATACTTTCTTTAATCATCAGAGACTCCAACAGATGGACACATGAAGACATCAGACATGACGTATAACAACCGACAGAAAACATGGGGCAGAACGGACTACAAATAGAGAGAACTAACTAGACACACCTGGAACATAATCAAGACACAAGCTGGGAATAACTGAACTAATAATGAACAGGAAACAGGAAGGACCATATATGGGCAGAAGAGGAAGGGAGACACAAGACAAGGGGACACAGGTCTGACACAAATCACCTGAATAATTGACTCTGGGCTGTTGAATTATTAGTAAATCAATGCACAGCTGAGGCGTAAAGGTCACGCTTTTCATACAGTGGCTGCATTACCACTTGAGGTGAGCAGTATTTTTCTTATAATTGCCTGTTGACAATTTTCCTTACATACATGTCTTTTTTTTAAGAACTAATTTAGAGCCAAGTCTCTCCTGTATCTGTGGTATTGAAAATCAAAAATAATAGCTTATGTACATATAATAAAAAAGCACCAGATTTGATTTATCTTCGCAAATAATGGGCCTAACTATGGTTTGCTCAACTCCACAAGCCAAAGTATGAGCAATATTAATCACTGTAGTAAACAGCACTACTTAAACATACATCTGACGATGTTTCAACGGTATATAAACATTAATCTTGTAGAAACAAGACATTCTGCTCAGAAATGTTAGTGTTTATATACTCAGGAATATTTATTCTTAAGTGTTAGCGGTCACAAATGCACAGTATCACAGTCCCTGGATGAAGCAGCGATGCATTTAAATGCAAGTCGCTGGAGCTCAACAAACACAGATCTGAATGGATGCGTTGCTTCGGAGAAGTCAAGGATATCCGAGGATCTGTCTCAGAGGAGTTCATACCCGCAACACTTTGACCAGATTCCTTCTCTGCTGTGGCCCTTTTGAGTTCAGGGTCACCTTTTATGAGATACTTCATCAAATGCATGACACAAAGGGCATTGAAGTGAACAATGAGCTGGACTGAGCTCCATGACGGGCCATAATCAGCTCACGGCCGTGTCTCTCACACCTCTAGTCTACATTATAATGCCATTCATTTATTCACTCAGCTACTCTGTCTGAGAAAAAACGCCTAATCATATTACTCTGCTCTTTATTTATAACACTGAAACCCATAATAACCGCTCCCAGATGGTCAGTACAAGGATAATGTCATGTTTGGTCTCTAAATAAATAGAGACTCAGCATGCTGTCACAGTACACACTGAGTACAGGGTCATGTTGGAAGAGTCAAACGCTTCAGATTGTGCAGTTCAATACAGTTTAAATGTCTTTTCCACAAGGTTTCACAGTAAAGGCCCTTTCACACGGAGGCTGAAATCGTGTTGTTTTTTTTCGCTACGGAAGCGAAAACACAGAAAATCGAACCTGATCCGAATGTTTTATGACGGACGAAAGTTTCGGAGGCAGTGTGTAAACGTGAGCTCGTATTTACTTTTTAACGAGCGAACATTTCGGACTCGGTGTGCAACGACCCGACCCGTACATTAGTCCTTGGTGCTGGTAAGATTTTTTTTTTTTTTTATATATATATATATATATATATTTTTTTTTTTTAATAAGTCTTTTCTGATCACAAAGCCTGCATTTATTTGATAAAAAAAAAATACTGTTAAATATAATAGTGAGAAATATTATTGCAATTCAAAATAACCCTTTTTCTATTTGAGCATACATTAAAGAGTAATTTATTCTTGTGCTGGCAAAATTTCTATTAAAATGTAAGAGTTTCTCATATGCTTATTTGGTGCTCAAGGCGATGTATACATTGCTTCAAGAAATTATATTTGATATATACGTGGTCAGAATTGTTGGTACCCTTGGTAAATATGAAAGAAGGCTGTGAAAAT
The DNA here is from genome assembly GCA_027474115.1 of Schizopygopsis malacanthus. Taxonomy (NCBI): domain Eukaryota; kingdom Metazoa; phylum Chordata; class Actinopteri; order Cypriniformes; family Cyprinidae; genus Schizopygopsis; species Schizopygopsis malacanthus. Next base: position 1,086,530 of record CM049869.1, on the reverse strand, counting down.
GAACCTGCATTATTAATCCTTTTGGTGTTTTATTTCATTTTTTTTAAATCACAAAAATCTAACCTTTCATTAAAGTAAAACAATTTAAAATGGTGGAAAATATCATTATGAAAAAACAATCTCTCAAATACACGTTGGACACAATTATTGGCACCCCTAGAAATTCTTATGAGTATAATATCTGAAATATATTCCCATTCATATTCACAATTTTGAGCACTCCAGGGTGATTATGAACATGAAATTATCCTGTTTCACAGAAATATAAATAGGAGGGAAAAAGCCCAAATTCACTTAATCATCATCACAATGAGAATCATGCTAAAACATGCTAGAAGTGAAGCTCAAATTAGTGAAGTGGCTTTAAGAAAAGAGCTAGAGCAGTGATAATTCACATTTCCACCATCAGGGCAATAATTATGAATTCCCAATCAACATACAATGTTATGAATCTACCTGTAAGAGGACGTGTGTCTGTATCGTCCTAATGCTCGGTGAGGAGGAGAGTTTGAGCGGATAGAGACTCTCCAAGGACCACAGCTGGACAATTGTAGAAAATAGTTGAGTCTCAAGGGCAGAAAACCTTATAAAAAAGGTCCAACAACACCTACATCAGCACATGTTGTGTGGGAGGGTTTCAAGAATAACTCTCCTAGCTCATCCAAAAACAATCTCCAGCATATTCAGTTACATTTAGACATTTAGCAGATGCTTTTATCCAAAGAGACTCATTAATGAGGACAACAGAAGCAATTAATTATAGTATTAAAACAACTAAAAACAGATCCAAAGCTAAGACTTTATAAATACTACATATACACGTTTCAAAAATAAAGACATTGAGTAAAAATGACAAATGCATACAACTAAATTAAAAAATTTAACATTTAAATAAAAACATAAAAATAAAGCTAAAAACTATTCTAAATATCAATGAACAAAATAATAATGATTCTAACATAACACTAAGCCAAACACCAAAAAACAACTACATGTGTGTATATACAACCACCACACACACATACATATACATACATACACTTATCAAATCAATATATGATTTCATTTCCATTTTGGTTTGTTGAAGTATTAAAATAATTTAAATTAAATAAAACTGAAAATGAATAGACCTATAAAGACATAATAAAATTCAGACCTCATTTCACTCAAATTAAAATAGATAATAAACACAAATCAAACGACAGTAGTTTATCAGTAACCCTAAGAAATAACACTGAGCCAAACACACATGCTAACAAACCACAACTTATTACACATAGTAATAAAATGGTTATAAATCTGAAACAGAAGTTAAACAAGTCATAGCAAAGAGCGATACTCATATCTTAGAGTCGACGGTGCTTTACACTCTTCGGTCTTCACGAGACGGCCGCTGCGGTAAACTAAGCTTCTTTATACCCGTCTAACAAATCTCTAATTTAATTCAGCTGGACACACTTTCCTTGTGTTTTCCACCGCAAATGGCCAAGCAAGCGCAGACACTGACACGATACGCGATACAGAACGAGACCAAACGCAAATTATCAAATTATTGCAGTCAGTGTTCGAACTACACTGTGGACTTTGGGGGAGCAGCATTTTTTTTCTAGGGGGTGAGGGGGTGGTGTTTATTCGATTGTGCGTGGACTTGCAATGACTTCTTGAGTTGTGAAAATTTCACAAATCACGTTTCCAGGGGAGCCCATGTCTTATTAACTCCCCCATAGTTCGCACCCTAATTGCAGTTATCAGACACGACTGGAATTTCAATTGGGACTGGCTTCTACGATCAGATGAAACAATTATCTTTTTAGCAGCAAACACTCACAATGGGTTTGGTGAACACAGGGATAAAAAGTACCCCATGTGTACAATTAAATACACTGCTGTATTTCTGATGTTGTGGGCCTATATTGCTGCTGGACATCTTGTTTAGACGCATGGCTTCATGGATTCTATCAAATACCAACAAATAAAAAATCAACAAGTGACTGACTCTGTTAGAAATCTTATAATGGGCCATGTTTAGATCTTCCAACCGTGCAATAATCCAAACACAAACCTCAGAAACAACACAAACATGGGTCACTGAGCACAAAACCAAGCTTCTGTTGGCCATGCCAGTCCTCTGACCTGAACCTATAGAAGATGAGTGAGTGAACTGAAGAGGAGAAGCTGTGAATCTGAAGATCTGGAGTGATTCTGGATGAAGGAATGGTCTCTGATCTCGTGTCAGGTGTTCTCTGACCTGAAAGATGAGTAAGTGAACTGAAGAGGAGAAGCTGTGAATCTGTAGATTCTGGAGATGGTCTCTGAGTGAGGTGTTCTCTGAACTGAAGAGGAGAAGCTGTGAATCTGAAGATCTGGAGTGATTCTGGATGAAGGAATGGTCTCTGATCTCGGGTCAGGTGTTCTCTGACCTGAACCTATAGAAGATGAGTGAGTGAACTGAAGAGAAGAAGCTGTGAATCTGAAGATCTGGAGTGATTCTGGATGAAGGAATGGTCTCTGATCTCGTGTCAGGTGTTCTCTGACCTGAACCCTGTAGAAGATGAGCGAGGTGAACTGAAGAGGAGAAGCTGTGAATCTGAAGATCTGGAGTGATTCTGGATGAAGGAATATGGTCTCTGATCTCGTATCAGGTGTTCTCTGACCTGAACCCTGTAGAAGATGAGTGAGTGAACTGAAGAGAAGAAGCTGTGAATCTGAAGATCTGGAGTGATTCTGGATGAAGGAATGGTCTCTGATCTCGTGTCAGGTGTTCTCTGACCTGAACCCTGTAGAAGATGAGTGAGGTGAACTGAAGAGAAGAAGCTGTGAATCTGAAGATCTGGAGTGATTCTGGATGAAGGAATGGTCTCTGATCTCGTGTCAGGTGTTCTCTGACCTGAACCCTGTAGAAGATGAGTGAGGTGAACTGAAGAGGAGAAGCTGTGAATCTGAAGATCTGGAGTGATTCTGTCACGGTTCATGGATCTGTGTGCTCATTCTGTGTTCGTCTATGTGGGTGGACCCGCTCGTTGTGCTTGTCAGCGTTGCCTAGCACCTGACGAGCTATCAGAACGGTTACAGGTGTAGCTCGTCTGCACTGCCTATATCTGGCTGGCGTTTCTGTGATGCGTTGTCAGATCGTTGTTTCGCTGGTGTTTCGTTAATTCTCTGTGTCAGTCTTCCAGGTCCGATCTCGTGTCAGGCTGTTCTCTGCCTGGTCACGTTTCTGTAGATTCCCTGACGGGTCCGGACTGTATTCTCTGCCCGGGCTGTAAACTCTGCTCTGCCGGGCTCACTGCACCTGCACTGCCGATGATTTCTTCACATCCACTGTATTTGGAGTGTTCCAAATAAAGATTCTGTTTTCACTCGCAATTGGATCTCGAGCTTTCTGTACCGTGACAGATTCTGGATGAAGGAATGGTCTCTGATCTCGTGTCAGGTGTTCTCTGATCTCATCAGGCATTATAGGAGAAAACTCCTTTACTCTTTTGGCAAATGAAGGCTAATCATGCTAGAAACATGTCAACATGTATCTAATCTATACATTCTCAAAGTTCAGGCTTTCTCAAGCTATCCTGAAGTTTGTCTTGACAAACCTTTTTTTATCTATATTTTGTCTTTTCTTGAAACCCTCCCACACAACATGTGCTGATGTAGGTGTTGTTAGACCATTTTTTATAAGGTTTTCTGCCCTTGAGACTCAACTATTTTCTACAATTGTCCAGCTGTGGTCCTTGGAGAGTCTCTAGCCGCTCAAACTCTCCTCCTCACCGAGCATTAGGACGATACAGACACACGTCCTCTTACAGGTAGATTCATAACACTTTATGTTGATTGGGAATTCTTCATTATTGCCCTGATGGTGGAGATGTGAATTATCACTGCTCTAGCTCTTTTCTTAAAGCCACTTCACTGATTTGAGCTTCACTTCTGGCATGTTTTAGCATGATTCTCATTGTGATGATGATTAAGTGAATTTGGGCTTTTTCCCTCCTATTTATATTTCTGTGAAACAGGATAATTTCATGTTCATAATCACCTGGAGTGCTCAAAATTGTACATATGAATGGGAATATACGATTTTATAAAGAATTCTAGGGGTATTTGTGTCCATGTGTTTGAGAAAAATATTTATTTGATTATGATATTTCATTTTATTCTTATTATGCAATGAAAGCTTAGATTTTTGTGAATTTCTTAAAAGATCAAAAATAGTAACAATGCAGATACATTTTCACAGCCGCCTTTGATAATATTTACCAATATTTTTGGCCATGACTGCATATATATATATATATATGTTAGTGTGTGTGTATGTGAGTGTGTGTGTGTCATACATACTGCATCTGTTTACATTTTGCAAATGTATACAAACAATTAAAGCAATTGTTCACACAAAAATAAGCTCAGCATGTTTTCACCCTTACGTGGCTCCAAAGCTGCTGGATTTTCTCTCCTCTGCATGAAACACAAAACAAGATCACGCATTCAAACCTAATGGCATCTAATGGGAGTGTGTTACAGAACATAATGTCTTTCCTAGCCCAACATTACTATTACTGTAACTGTAATAGTACTATACTGTTATGAAAGGGAAAAAAACATCAAATGCCCTCCGCCTCCCCTACATTTCTCATTGACTATGAACACCTCGATCAGAGGAAACTGAAACACTGGTATTAACTGCAATAATGTGGAACATGCTGAATTAAATGAAAAGGTAAAGTTGGACAAGAAAGCGATCAAGTTGCCTGCTGATTGATAAAGCATACAGAAGTGCTTAACACACGCAGTGCTAATCGTGGCCCTCATTTGAAACCAGCTCTTAAAACTTGACATTTTAGAAAAGAATGAACTGATCATATAGTCTTAATAATGTAGTTCACCGAGGACGCTGAAGCTGAAAGCGCTATTATTCTCACATGTGTGAGGTATTGCAGCGAGCACCACATGCTCAGAGCTAGTTCATTACGGTTCTCCTCTGGTCTCGGTTCAGTTTTACAGTTAGGTAATGAGCCCAAGCAGGGGCAATGCTGCAAAGAACAGCAGAAGAACAGCATTAATTATGGGTTCAAGCGTCTCACTCTTATAGGAACGTCCACCTGGAGGCTAAAACCAAGCTCTGCTCCACTGACCACCAGCTATTTTTACACCGTTTACATTAAGTAGTAATGTAGTAAAACACAGATATTAAAAGGCGAGACACTTTATAGATGTATATTTTGTACAGGCAAGAGGATGAAGCCAGAATATAAACGCCATGTTCAAAGTTTCACATTAAATATCTTCCCATAGAAAAGCATTAGAAGGAAAACACTGAACCATTAAGTGGATTGCGTTCATATTCCGGCCTCATCTACTTGCCTGTGTAAAATATGCATCATTAATATGGTGAATACTGAATTTGATCTTTTAATAATACTGTTTGAAATATATTAAAGCACTTTAAGTGTTTTTACAAGGTTTTTTCTCACTGTTTATGATTTAAATATTGCCGTGGGTGCTTAATATGGATTGCAAATGGCCAAATCCTGCATTTTGTTCTTTGTTTTATTATTTTGAGAGGTGATCTAAATATCTGCGGCTGTAAACAGATGAAAGATTGACACGCTTGTCCTGCAGTTCTGTGGATGTTTTGCCCTGCAAGTCTTCGAGACGGTCACGTGACTGAAAACTATCAATAACTCACTTTTTTGTCATAGCTGTCAATAGACAAATTTTCCCCAGCCATGAAACTCTTTTGCAAAAACAGGCAGTTATCACTACTATAATGACTAAACATATTCTCAATGTTTTTAATGTGTTCTTGATGCATGTATGGTACGATAGAACCCCTGCTGTCCATCAAATCAAGTGTTCAATGACTAAGTCCATGCAAACTAGTCATAGGTTTTTTGCACAAGCTGAAAAAACTCCTATAAAGCTTAAAGGAAAACTCGAAACTTCACAAAACCTGCTGAACACATGCAACAGGTGATTCTATGCAAGCATACAGTGTTTAAAGGAGATCAGACCATGTATAAACGTAAAAAAAATAAGGTATTTCATATATTTCATTCATATTTGTGTCCCTGGAGCACAAAAGCAGTCATATGCAGCACAGGTATATTTGTAGAAATAGACAACAATACATTGTATGAGTCAAAATTACACATTTTTCTTTTATGACAAAAATCATTAAGATATTAAAATCATGTTCCAGGAAGATATTTTGTAAATTTCCTACCGTAAATATATCAAAACTTAAAAAAAAAATGTGATATGCGTTGCTAAGAACTTCATTTGGACAACTTTAAAGATGATTTTCTCAATATTTATATTTTTTTGCACCCTCAGATTCCAGATTTACAAATATTGTCCGATCATAACAAACCATACATCAATGGAAATATGATTTATTCCGAAAAATGACTGGTTTTGTGCTCCAGGGTCACATATTTCATAGGTAAATGACCTGTATTCGTCAAAAATACTTTTTTAATCATTGGTTTATATAGGTACAGCCTTGATAAATAACATGTAAATGTCTTTTTAATTGCCTTAAGTGCTTGAACCTGGTAATCGCTGCTTGCAGCTTTATTTGCTTTAGTGATGTAAGAGGCAAACATATAGCACAGAGCATCTTCAGCAGGTTCGGTTGTATTCCTTCTTGTGTCAAATATCTATTAGATAACTGGTCAAGTGTTTCAGGGCATCACGGTTGTGTTGGACTCATTTATGGCCTGTTCTTTAATGCATGCTTGATCTTGAATTGAACAATATAAGTACATACTCACAGCTTACAGATAACGCTCTCTCACTTCTCGTTCCACTTGTGCAGCGTAGAGACGGTAAACCAGGACCGTATGCATCAGATGCAGAGAGATATTATGAGTCACTGAAAGTTTTATTTATTAAATCACTGGCCATTAAAAAACCATGCACTTGACATTCCTTTAAAACTCAACGAGTTCTTCCTTTAAAAGTCAATGACAGTCTGTTATTTATTCGGGGCAGAAAAACCATCACCTTCTTCTTTTTGTATAAACAGACCACCAAAGATATGCCACGCAAGTACAGTAATGAAATCTTTGAGCCAGTTTTAGTCCTCTACATGGTCATTTCAGCCCTTTTCTTCTGATCAGCGGAGACATTAAATCAATCCTTCACCAGATGGCTTGTGCTCTCCACGGTTTGACACGTATAATGTGGGTTAGGCTTGAAAAGTTAGGTTTTTCACATCCTTGAAAAGACTTCAGTCAAAACAGCAATACTGTGAAATATTAAAATATCATTTTTGAATTTTCAGCTGTCTTTAGTGTCCCATGATCCTTCAGAAATCATTTTAATATGCTGAAAACTGTCATGTTGCTAAATGAGAGTATTAATTCCTAAAAATAAAAATTAAATGTAGTTGCACACATGCAATAAGTTAACATTAATCAATAGCAAACTAAAGAAGCTAAAACTCACGACTTAATAATGTCCAACATAATCAAATGAATATGATATTTTCTACATGTTTGTTGAAACACATCTGACTCTTCTCATCAAACCTGTAAGATAACATTTTACAATATGAATAAATATTCATAATTTGATGAACCAATGCAAAATAAAAATATTCAGTTAACAGTGACCTTTCTCTTTTCTTAATATGCCTTATTTTATATCAATCTCTGTCTCCGTAGTAACTACAATAACTTTAAAATATAAGTTGTTCGTTGTAAATAATGACAAGAGTTTCATATTTATTCCTTCATGGACATATTGAATTATTGTCTTACGACTATTCTAGTTTAGATGATTACATTTTGGATTTTCTTATATTAAGATGAAAACATTAAAATACTCCAGGTGTTGAAGAATCCCCCCCCCATTATGAATGATCTCAACAGGTTTATAAACACTATGAACATTGGCGTGGCCTGCATAGACGTGGCGTTTGTTTCCAGGGATCACAAGCACAATCCGTGTGTTTTAGCATGAATGTTAAAGGTGACTCCTGTACTTCTGCTCGTCTACAGCGTCTCAGAAGCGGCCTTTAGCATGTGAAGCGTTTATAGACGCAGGTGTCTCGAGGAAGACCTGATCTGACCTCTGTTATCCACGGAGCACTGCTGGAATAAACCGACAGGAATACTGAAGCTGTTAGTCCTTCAGAAATCCACAAACGACTGACAGCACTTCGACAAAACACACGCATGCAGACACAAACACGCCATTCCTCAAGAGTAAAGGAGAAAAGCTTTGAGTACTTCAGCGTCTGTGTCTGGAAGATGCTACAAGCAACGCCTTTAAGATGTAGATGTTTGTGCATCATGGAGCATGCAGATAGGATTATATCATCATGTTTTTCATTGGTTACAGTACAGTACGAGCTGTATCGAATGTGTTCTGATGATATTTGTGCTTTTTTCTAACATTTAATTGTCCTCCTCGTTGCATGGGAAAGAGCTGCATGACAACTTTCCTTTCGCTGTACAATAAAATGACCGAGTAAATAATGATGAAATATTCAAGATCGAGTCAACTATTCCTTAAAGTAGTATCACGTAGATTTTCCATCGTAACCTACAAGAGTTCAAATATTCATTCCAGCGCTCGTCTGTAGAACCACATACTTCTACATTACCTTTAACATGTCTGCAATCAGTAAGGCATTTATTGACTAATTATTTTTATTCAGCAGCGATGCATTAAATTGAGTTGTTGTTGTTGTTTAAACAAATGCTGTTATTTTGAACATTCCATTCATCAAAAATATTATTCAGCTCAGCGGTTTTCAATAATAATAATCAGAAATATTTCTTAAGCTACAAATTATTATGATTTCTGAAGATCATGTGACACATGATGCTGAAAATACCGCTGCGCATCACAGAAATACATTCAAAACTATATGAACACGGCTATTTTAAACGTCACAATAGTTTTTACTGTACATCTCGAGAGACTTCTTACAACTAACTGAACCTTACCGTCCCCAAACCTCGTGCACACTCACGTTACATACACGTGTAATGTATAGTCATGTTATTTCTCTAAACTCTATCCATGTATCCACACTGTACAAATCAAAAGATGAGAACTCAAAAATCTGCTGAAGCTGGTTCTCTTAAACGTGTTTTTAGTGCATCTATGTAAATGTATAGATATTATGCACACTATTTCTTAAAGCCAGAGCCTGAAGTGTTCACGTAGAAGAAGAAAAGCAATCACTCTTAGCCGGAGGGGTATTTCTGCGCTGTCTTTGTGTGCAAACTGAAATTTCATACAAAAATAGATGAGCTGACATTTTCTAGAAGGCTCCATCAATTTTGGCAACGCAGGCAAAGTCAATCTGTATCGTCTGGAGCCGTTCTAATGTGAATCAAATCAAAGAGAAATTAATTAATCCAGCTTACAGCAAGCAATTCAATCAAGTAGATGAATAAGCCAAATAAAATGACTATGATTATTAGACTAAAGGACATGTTTGTAGGTTTCTTACTGATGATAATCTGACTCTCACTCAAACCCTGGCATTATCCACAACATGACAAACCGAAGCCCAACTCATTCATTCATCAATAATAAATACCCCCCCAGCGCTGCGAGACAAGACACGTGATCATTTCACCCGCCATCTCTACGATAAAATATAGTGCACTTAAACATTCACTTCAGTCTGTACACAGGGTTTGCATTGCATTAGTAGAGATGACTGAAGGTGACACTTAAAGCCAACTCTCCTCAAACCTGACAGCGTTCTTCAGACCAGCACTGGAGCGCTTCAGAAGACTAATTAAACGAGCTTCATCTCCTTCAGTAACGAGGACCGCAGACACAGATGAAGAGAATACGAATCACTAGTCAAGTGTTTATAGACATGAGTTCAGCACAAGAGAAATCAATGTTTGCTGCTTCACGATGCCATAGAAGACCATAAAGGACCTTTAACATCTTTCTGTTTCACGAAAGCAGGTTCTTCGGATTATAAAGAGATATCGCTGTGAACTAGCACCTTAAGTTTTAAGAGCGTACGTGACTCGCGGTGAGTAAACGAATCCTTTAATCAGCAGCCTGGAAATAATGCATTGACTCTAGTTAAGTACAGAAATAAATTACATCATTAACAGTGCAACAGGTGAATAAAATCAGCAACGATACTCGTATATATAGCAGTTATTAGTTTTCCACCACCTGTATATGCCAAGTCCTTGCAATGCATGACCTAAAGCATAAAATCAAATAAATAAGACTTTACTTTTACAGACAGGAGTGTTGTTTCATCAGTAAAGGCACAGAATCTCTGGAAGCTCAGTGAGTAATTCTCTTTTTCTCTTTGCATTATTTGTTCAGTGTCTACTTTCTAGCATCTCTTAATCGGCAAGCCACGGCCGTGATGAGGGCGGCACCTTTCCCGCTGCCGTCTTCTGATTGGACGAGAGTAACCACACAGTCGGGCGCCAGGTCTCGTAAGGTTTCCCGCATGATGGTGGCAAAGCTGAAGAGACGAGAGAAGAGCGGGCATGAATGAACAACAGGCCTTCAGAGTACGAGATAACCGCCCCCCCCACCCGCCCCTCCAAAACATGGCACTTTAATAAATCCACACTTCTCAAAACTCAGGACTATTACAGCATTTATTCATATTTTACATGTGCTTTAAGTGTTATACTTTCAATTACATTTTTTTAGGCATTTGTGACCCTAGAGCACAAAACCAGTCATAGGAATACATTTTCTGAAATTGAGATATAATATTTAAGATGTATGGTTTGTTATGATCGGACAATATTTGTAAATCTGGAATCTGAGTGTGCAAAAAAAATCTAAATATTGAGAAAATCATCTTTAAAGTTGTTCAAATGAAGTTCTTAGCAATGCATATTACTAATCAATAATTAAGTTTTTATATATTTACGGTTGGAAATGTACAAGATATCTTCATGGAACATGATCTTAATATCCTAATGATTTTTGGCATAACATAAAAAATGTATAATTTTGTTCCATACAATGTATTGTTGGATATTGTTACAAATATATCTGTGCTGCGTATGACTGTATTTGTGCTTCAGAGTCATATTTTCATCTGCTTCCAGCACGAAGCACTCTGTATCCTCCGCATCGATCTTAACAGTTTATATTTACAATTAAACATTTTCAGTAAATTACTTCTTTCAGACGTAACAGTAAAGACATTCATAATGCTATAAAAGATTTATGTATCAATAAATCAATTTCTGAAGGATCGTGAAACACTGACAGCTGGAGTAATGATGCTGAAAATTCAGCTTTTATTATAGAAATATAACACATTTGAAAAAATATTCTGTAACACTTTACTTACAGCCTATGTATATTGCATTATAAAAGTAGATATAATACATTAATTACGCCTTGCAACGCACCTTATAATACATTGTACAATCTCATGAATAATTGAAGAGTTGATTTTCAAAAAACGATAAATATGGAAGTAATTTAATGACTATTTGAAATAAAAAGCTTGTTGAATTGCACTAATTGAAGAGAATAATACATTGCATTAAATCAGCTTGTATTTTAATGCTTTGTATTTTTAGAGCTTGTATTTTTATGGGCTGGAATTCAACATGGGTGTATATTTAAAATAAAATATTTCAATTAAAAAAATGTAACATTCATTTTCATTATAAAAAATATATATTGATTTTGTGCTCCAGGGACACAATTGCTTTAATTTGCTTTAAGCACAACATTAAAATGAGAATGTTTATGCTTTACAAGTATAAATCAAATCTATTATATTTTAGCTTTATTTCAATAAAAAAAAAATATTTTTGACCGTTTCAATCTCAGGTAATAATATCAAGATTTATTTCCTATAAAAAAATGTATTGAGACAGAATATACCAAATAACTTGTCTTTAATTCGTTCTTTTTTCAACACACTTAAAGCAAGTATTATATATGTATTAATATAAATGATTTATTTCACAGCCTGAACTAAAACAGAAGAGCTTCTTCAATCAAAGCGGTTGCGTTCGCATGGCAACTTTCCATATTCAGTATAGTTTCCTCATCATCAAACGGCGTCTGTCACGACTCAGACTCCAGTAAGGTCGGCGGGGGGGCACGAGACGTTCCTCCAGAGAGGTTTAGGCTGATGTATACGGGCGGATTGAATGAAAGCTCGACAGCATACACGGATGCGTTCACACGAAGAGGTCTCTCAATCAACACTGTATGTCTTAATAAAGTATCAGGAGCACAAACAAACAATAATCAGTACAGAGAAATCATAACATCACATGATTTAAAAACAGCAACCCGCTGTCCATGTAGAAGAATCAGTGATAAAACATGTTCGATCTGTGGTTTAACAAACCTCTGGAGCGGTCAGTCATCCTAACATTACAGTAAGTACAGTAATATTCATCTTTTTCATAGTTTGAGGTTGCTTAGTTAAAGTTTCTTATGCTCACTTAAGCTGCATTTATTTGATGTAAAAATACAGTAAAATTGGGAAAAGATATGGTTTAAAATAGCTGTTTTGAAATGTAATTTATTTCTGTGTATTTTCAGCATCATTACTCCAGTCTTCAGTGTCACATGATCTTCAGAAATCATTTAATATGCTGATTGGATGGTCAAAAAATGACCAATGAAATGACTAGAAACAAGATTTCAGAAAGGTCAAAATTTGAAAATACATTTTTCGTGATCTGATAAAATATCACTTTTAATCAATTTAAATAAAAGCATTAATTAGCTTTTTTATTTTGAATGCATAAGCTTTGAACAGTAGTTGGACTTTCTTCCATTAACAGGACAATTCGAGATCTAAATGAAAGCGGTCCTGTTTTATCTCCGAACAGAGATGATGAAGCGAAGCGCTGCTCTGTGATGAATATTGCTGCTTTATGTCACATATAACATCATCTGTCTCTGACTAGAACGAGGAACATATGAACTATAACAGCCTTTACAGCTGTAACGTCTAGTAATGTGGAGAAATAACGTCAGATATCTTAAACACATCGTTTATAGGGCGACTGAGGAGATCAAGACCTCATATACAGCGTATGATTATGTCTCGGCTGTAACATGTTTGCTGCATCATACACTTCATTAATCTGCTGTTGTGGTATCATTTCTCTTCCCTGACATTAGCTCATTTTCCTCCTCTCATAAACCCCCCCGTGCTGCATGCAGAATATCAACCGCTCGTTTAATTAAATCAGTGGCAAATATCATCCACAAAAGTGTTCCTATGGAAGAAAAACTAAGACACGTCTTTGAAACAATAAATGCATGATGACTTGCACCGAGACTGAAAACAATAACACGTTTTAACGCCTTGTATTTCAGGGGCTGTGCATAATTCAAAACATTCATTTTCATAATTAAAAATTCAATCATCCATGTTCACTGCTGAAATATTCAATCTGTTTAAAAATATGATGCATGATATACAACCGTGCAAGCCCTGATAATACAAAGCATTCATTTGAACACTTTTTAATATTCGATATTTAAATACTGTTTGAAATATTTAATACAAAACATTAACATCATAACACAAAGATTATTCAGATGATTATGGTTTCACTTTAAAACATCACTCTTAATTGAAACGGACGAACTGTGCATCATTAGAAACATTAAAGCTTCCATGTTTTAATAAAACTCTGTCGCACTGACTGTAATTTCTTAATTTATGTCAGGAGTGTAAAATAATTAAACTGTATGTGTGATATTGAGAATATTATATCAGCACGCATTATTAATATTCAGTCACATCTGCAGCGGTTTATTTGTGATGTCATAGCTTCACTAAACAGCATCAATAAAGGCTTATAGTCCAAAGACGCGCATACTTGGAGAAATTATTTCATATTATTATTATCATACTTGGAGAAATGTGGATATATTTCACGTTTACACTGAAAAAATTATACTCATTTTTTTGAGGTAAGTGGATGCAATCAATTTTTTTTAGCTACATTTAAATACATTTAGTTGACTAACTTTCAATTTTTTTTAATAAATATAGCTCAAATAAATAGTTTGCAACCACTAACCTT
>CM049869.1:1042500-1062500 GCA_027474115.1 Schizopygopsis malacanthus | reverse complement strand
ATGAAGCGGTTTACACGTCTGATGTAGGAGGTGAAAACTTGAGCGAGTCCTTCTTTATTTCAGTCTTTGAAGAAAGATAATCGAGCTGTCATGTTTGCTTTCCATCTGCCTTCAGCTCATGCCTCACATATATCGTGAGAAATCATATTCATATTCTTTCCTGTAGCTCAACTGGTAGAGCATGGCGCTAACAACGCCAAGATCATGGGTTCGATTCCCAGGGAAAGCAAGAGCTGATAAAAAAAAAAAAAAATGTAGAAACTGTAACTTGAATGCAATGTAAGTCGCTTTGGATAAAAGCGTCTGCTAAATGCATAAATGTAAATGTAAATGTAAATATTCCTGACGCGTCACAATGTAACAAACGCAGCGCTTTTGAATCATACATTTTCAGCGTTTCTCCGAATGCAAGCGTTAGCACCTGAGTGAGGAAAGCTGCTGGATTAACGTAGTACAGCTAATTAAAGTTGATGCTTGCAGACAGAATTCATTTCTTAAAACATAAGCCATGTAGAGAAGTGCGTGTGTGTGTGTGTGTGTGTGAGCGAGTGTGTGTGTGAGCGAGTGTGTGAGCGTGTATACATGCGTACACAAACAATCAAAAGTTTTTGAACAGTAAGATGCGTAATGTTTTTTAAAGTAGTATCTTCTACTCACCAAGCCTGCATTTATTTAATCCAAAGTACAGAAAAAAACTGTACAATTGTGAAATATTTGTACTATTTAAAATAACTATTTTCTGTTTGAAAATATTTTAAAATGTAATTTATTTCTGTAATTTCAAATCTGAATTTTTAGCATCTTTACTCCAATCACATGATCCTTAAGAAATCATTATAATATGCTAATTTGCTGTATGTTTGTTTGTGTGTGTGTGTGTGTATATATATATATATATATATATATATATATATATATAGTTTATAATACAATTTAATTTGTTCTATATATATATATATAGAGTTTATAATATAATTTAATTTGTTCTATATATATATATACACATATACACACACATACATATAATGTATTTAAATTATATAAATTTAGCAAAAAAATGACAATAAATAACATTACTTTTTTGTCATTTTTAACCCACTTAAAGTACTTAGACTACCTCAGCTTTAATATTGTTTCCAGCAGACAAGTATAAAAGATTGACAAGCAGCATTTGCAAACAAATGTCACAAAAGCAAGTCTGCAAGCCATATAAATGCCCGTACACGATCAGAAAACCTAAGATATAGTGCTGACCCAGTATAACCAGACTCTCCTCTATCGGTATTGTTGCGCGGCACCCATTAGACGATCACTGGCTAATTTCCAGCCATTTTTCAGTCATCAATTTCCATAGTCATTGAGGGAATCGATGCATGAAGCCGTGTCTCAGCAGGTGGTTTCTAAAAGCCCTAGCAATTCAGCTCCCCGCTGCGTTTATGGCCTTGCCAAAGTCTCTGACAGCCACTGAAAAGCCCTCGTCCTCATTTGCTCGGCTCTAAAATGATGCCACAGTAATTATTCTTGGCCAGTATGTAAACACATTGTCAAACACTTAAAATAGTAATAAGTGCAGAAAGAACGATCGGTGTAAATCTCAGCTTCAAGATTAACTTCTGAAGAGCATGCACAGAAACAAATACACGTCTACAGGCTGAAGTCACGTCTCAAGCGGTTATCTCTCTGTTTTCTTGTCAATGCATTTCAGGGGAATGAAGAGAAACAGCAGGTTTTAGCCGGTCATCTTTTTCAGTCAGGAAGTAACAGAGAGAGACTCCAGGAGAAACAGCTGGTAAGTGTGATCACTACTCATTACGTGCTTGTCTTTACACTTCACTAGGATATTTAACAAGCTTAACTGTTAAACAAGTGGTAAAGTTACAGCATTGGTGAGCAAGCTGAGTTTGTGTTTCAAATTTGTATTTTTGTGCCTCAGGGCTCAGTCCTTGGACCGCTTTTCTTCTCTATGTTCTGTCATTCAGAAACATGGCTTTTCATATCACTGCTTTGCTGATGATACTCAACTCTACCTCTCATCCCATCCTGATGATCTGACGACAGCTGCTCGCATCTCCGCTCGTCTAACAGACACTTCTTACTGGATGAAGGACCATCAGCTTCAGCTCAACCTGGCCAAGACAGAACTGCTTGTGGTTCCAGCAAACCCATCGTTTCATCACAATTTCACCTTCCAGTTAGGCACATCAACCATAAAAACAGCCAGAAACCTTGGAGTTGTAATTGATGATCAGAGTTTCTCAGACCACGTTGCTAAAACTGCCCGGTCCTGCAGATTTGCTTTATACAACAGATCAGGCCCTTTCTTTCAGAGCATGCTTCACAACTCCTTGTTCAGGCTCTTATTCGGTCCAGACTGGACTATTACAATGCTCTCTTGGCAGGTCTTCCAGCCAGTTCTATCAAACCTCTACAATTAATTTTTAATGAGCCGAAAAGAAAGCACGTCACACCTCTGTTCATCAATCAGCACTGGCTAGCTGCTCATATAAAATTTAAGGAATTAATGTTTGCCTACAGAACCACCTCTGGCCCTTCATCCCTTTACCTAAATTCACTACTTCAGACATATGTGCCTCTAGAAGATTGCATTCTGCTAATATTGTTTATTCCAAAGCTGCACAAAATCACTTTCACAGACTTTTACATTAAACGTTCCCTCCTGGTGGAATAACTCAATCCCAGCAGCTGACTCCTTAAACCCGGCTCACACGGTGCGATTTTAGCCATGATTTGGTCATCCGAGATTCTTATAATCCTAGGCTAAAATCTGTCGTCTTTGATCGCTGGTTTGACATGTTCACCGACAGCCGATTAATGGCCGATTTCAGATACAGCCGCGGTCTCACGCGGAGAGTGAACAGAATAACTGTACTGTGGTTCCTGGAGAGAATGCAGTCACGTGGGGGAGAGGCACAAAGCGCTGCTGGGAAGTGTTGCTCAGAGAATGATGCTGATCTGTGAGAACAATGAGTCTATGTCAGAGATTCGTGATGCACCTGTTTGCTCCGCTTTTGCTTTTTGGAGATTTAAGCAACTTTCTTCTCACAAAACATTTTCATTGTTATTTTTAAACCGGTGATAAACTCTTATATTAATGACGTGGCTGATGGAATCATATAAAATATTTTTTACTAATTTTAAATCTAGGTATGTCATGTGTGTCCCTGAAGCACAAAAGCAGTCATAAGCAGCACAGCTATATTTGTAGAAATAGCCAACAATACATTGTATGGGTCAAAATTATACTTTTTTATTTTATGCCAAAAATCATTAGATATTAAGATCATGTTCCATGAAGATATTTAGTACCGTAAATATATCAAAACTTAATTTTTGATTAGTAATATGCATTGCTAAGAACTTAATTTGAACAACTTTAAAGATGATTTTCTCAATATTTAGATTTTTTTGCACCCTCAGATTCCAGATGAAACTCAAATCGTGTTCGTTTTCCAAAACAAGCTATGAGCAGAATTAATGCTAGATCATTATTCTATCAGCCATAAACTCCAGCGCTCACAGTATGCATCTGATATGTTGCTTTTTCACTAAACACTGCTTGTGGTGCTGTTTTCATGTGTGTGTGTGTGTGTGTGTGTGTGTGTAGAGCTGCTTACACTATTCTTCTTAAATACGCCGGTATTGCCGCCGTTAATATATTTTTCATGATAGCCAATATTTCGGTTTTTGCGCGGACACGTTTTTAACTCATCTTGACTGTCGTACAGTCTGACATTAATGACTGAGATCCCACAGTGTGACATGATCATGTAAATGCCATTTTTGGACATTATGGTAATCATCTAGTGCCACAAAAGCGCACCGGTTCTGAACTCTGGACTCACTGTGGGTGGTTCTTGTAGACCGATCCGTCCACGCCGATACTGGTGCGCAGCTTCTCTGCGGCTTTGTTATCCCGGATCTGCCGCAGGACGGCGGCGAGCGAGGCGGCACAGAGATGGGCCGCTCGTGTAGAGACGATCTGACACACTCTCTGTGTGGCCACGCAGTCCTCCGGAGACGGGTCCAGTCCAAGTTCCCTCAAAACCTGCTCCGCGCTCACCAGACCCTCGCTGTTCCTGCGGAGAGACACGATTCGGGTTACACCTCATTCGACAGTCCACTTTAGACATTCTACTATCATTAAGCAACTACATGTCAGCTAGCAGTCATTAGAGTATTAGTAGACTTCATATCTCCTAACACTTTATTTTAATGAGTCCACAACATACTGACTGTGAGAAATTGTGCAAGTACATGTCAACTTATTCTACTAACCCTAAACCTACCCTACTGAGAGTTACTAGACATGTCGTTTGTTTATATAGCACATTTAAAGACCTGGAAGTTGACCTAAGTGCTTTACATAGCAAAGTAAACAACAATACAGCAGAGCAAAATTATACATTAATAATACAACATACACAAACCCTTCATTGACTTGCTGCAGATCGATCAAGACGATGAGATTTAAGCATAACTTTAAAAATAGATGGAGAAGAAGTTGTTCGGATGGCAACCGGAAGATTACAAAGTTACTTATAGTGGATTATCGTGATTCGCATCAGTATCAGCTTTAGGATATGAAACAATTCAATATTAATATTTTTGAATGTTTCTTGGACTATTGTATCGTTCGAAAGTTTGGCGTCAGTGAAATCTTTTTAAAAGACATAAAAACTTTGGATGCATTAAATTAACCTAAAGTGTCAATAGAGACTCCTACAGCAATATTATATTTCAAATAAATGCTGAATATTGTTTTCATTTTGGAAAATTCAGTATCCTTCAGTTTCATATTTCCCTGGAGTTTCGAAAAGTTTGGGGTTAGTAAAATCTTTTTAAAAGACATAAAAACTTGGGAACACTCTTAACTACACATTTTCCCTCAATAAATTCATAATTTGCTGCTTATTAATAGTTAGTAAGGTAGTTGTTGAGTTTAGGTGTCGAGTAGGATTAGGGATGTAGAGTAAGGCATTCATATCATGTGCTTAATTACTACTAATAAATGGCTAATATTCCAGTAGTATGCATGCTAATAACCAACTAGTTAAGAGACACTAAAATATAGTGTTTCCCAAAAACTTTTATTCGCATTAAAGTTATTAAAATGTTCAATAAAGACTCAGCTAAATTTCTAATTGCTGAAAATTCAGCTTTACCATTACACAAATAAATTACATTTTAAAATATATTAGGTTATAAATATTAATATTTCAACATTATTTCACTATATTATTGCATTAGTGATCAAATACACAGTCAAAACTTTTTTTTTATGTTTTTTGTAAATAATTATCTGCATTTATTTGATCCAAAGTACAGCAAAAAATAGTAAAAGATTATCATATTTTTACCATATAAAATAACTGTTTTATATTTGAAATATTATCAAATGTAATTTATTGCCATGATTAAAGCTGAATTTCCTTCATAAATCATTCTAATATGCGGATCGTGTTTCTATGTTGTTTAAATCAAATGCTAAGACATTAAACATTGTAATGCTGATCTTATCTGTAATAAGAAAACATATTTTAATTTGAAGTCCCATATTTTTTTGAATGCCAAAGTAGACATACACAGATATACAGAATAATTCAGAATTGAGCTTTTCTGAAAATATGATGTCAAGAACGTGCGTGCAAGCTGTTATTAATACTTCAGCTTCTGATTTCATTTCATTTTCATTATAGACAATTAAAAATATAGTTTTAGATTTCAATTAACACATATGTGTGTCCCTGGAGCACAAAAGCAGTCATAAGCAGCACAGCTATATTTGTAGAAATAGCCATAAATACATTGTATGGGTCAAAATGATTGATTTTTCTTTTATGCCAAAAATCATTAAGATATCAAGATCATGTTCCATGAATATATTTAGTAAATTTCCTACCGTAAATATATTAAAACTTAATTTTTGATTATTAATATGCATTGATAAGAACTTCATTTGAACAACTTTAAAGATGATTTTCTCAATATTTAGATTTTTTTGCACCCTCAGATTCCAGATTTACAAATATTGTCCGATCATAACAAACCATACATCAATGGAAATATTATTTATTCAGCATTCAGAAGATGCATAAATCATCTTATGACTGGTTTTGTGGTCTAGGGTCACATATTTTATTAATTAATATTAAATAAACAGCCTAGAATATAAAAACGAGTTGCATTGCAAAAAAAACAAAAAAACATCTGATGCCATTTGTGAGAAAAGGCAACTTTAAAGGAATAATTAACTGACAAATGAAAATGTGCTGCTATTTATGGCCATCCCAGATTAGGATGAGTTTGTTTCTTTATCAAGTTTGTATAAATGCATCACTGCATCAGTGTCTCAGCAATGGATGCTCTGCAGTGAATGGGTGCCGTCAGAACGAGAGTCTGATAAAAACATCACAATAATCCACAGTCCATCAATTAATGCTGAAAAGCTGCGTGTTTGAAAGAAAAGAAAATCCACCATTAAACCATTTTAACTTTAAATCATAGCTTCTGGCCAAATTTGTCCATAATATCACTATAAGTGAAAAGGTTGTCCTCTAATAACACAATCCATATTTCTTTATTTGTCTAGAATTCTTTTGGACTGATTTTACCGTGTTTGATCTGTGCATATTTCTCTCCTGATTCAGACAAGGTGACTTCTTCACTGGAGAAAGCAATATTCTCGTATTTCATCCGGAAGCGATGCAGTGTTTGTCTTCTCCTGATGTTAACTGATGGACTGGAGTGGTATCAGCGCTCGTTCTGACGGCACCCATTCACTGCATCATCCATTGCTGAGACACTAATGCAATGCTACATTTCTCCAAATTACACCTTAATTTTTGGGTGAACTATTCCTTTAAAAATAGGACTTTTTTATTATTAGCTTACTTCTGCTGCCCTTTTTTAGTATAGCAAGAAACACACAAGCACAAAAAAAAGTACTGACTTATTATTTTCGATGGCAGAGATAAAGGATGTCTTGAAGTGGTCAGTGGTGAGCAGATCTGGAGTGGTGTGTCCCTGGAACAGCAGGCCATCTTTGGCCATCTTCACCAGGATGAGTCTGACCAGCTCGCCCATGTACATCCCACTGATCATCTTCTCAAACCTGCACCAACACAAAACATGCAGCAGTCAGACTGATGAGCGCGATGAACACGCATGTTACGATGAACACGCACATTTAGGATGAACACGCATGTTTCCTGTTCCTGTAGAGCATTGCGTTAACAGTGAAAAAAATTGTGGATTCAATTCCCAGAGAACACACATACTGATCAAAAAATTGTATCGCCTGAATGCACTGTAAGTTGCTTTGGATAAAAGTGACTGCTACCGTGAACACCCGCGCGTTACCGTGAACACACGTGCATTACTGTGAACACCCGCGTTACCGTGAACACTCGTCGTTACCGTGAACACTCGTCGTTACCGTGAACACTCGTCGTTACCGTGCACACTCGTCGTTACCGTGAACACTCGTCATTACCGTGAACACTCGTCGTTACCGTGAACACTCGTCGTTACCGTGAACACTCGTCGTTACCGTGAACACTCGTCGTTACCGTGAACACTCGTCGTTACCGTGAACACACGTGCGTTACCGTGAACACACGCGAGCTACCGTGAACACGCGTCGTTAATATTACAAAATATTACAGGAACTACATCCATTACTTTAACTGGAGAGATGGTGGCTTAAAAGTGGGTGTTTTCTAGTTCAATGTGGGTAATTGTAACAATTAATTCTGAACTTTCTATTCATCATATAATTTTTAAATAACCGTATGATGGTTTCCACCAAAATAGTATGCAGCTTAAAAATTTTCAACATTGATAATAAGAAATCAGCATATTAAAATTATTTCTAAATGATCATTTAAAAACGAAGACTGGAAAATTCAGCTTTGCCCATCAATAATTGTATATATTTTTTATTAAATTAATTAAAAAATATATTTGTTTTTAGTTAAATCACTATTATTATTATTATTATTATTATTATTATTATTATTATTAAGCAATGAAATAAAGGGGGGGGGGTCTTAGCACCCGCAAACTTTTAAATGGCATTATAAAAGATATTTGTACAAGTAAGTAAGTCAATGATGTAGAAAAAGGCTTGTTACAGTGTAATTATACATTTAAGTACTATTATAAACTACATGTACTTACTATATAATTAGGGTTTGGTTACTTGCATGCATGCAATTAAGCATAATTAATTGTTATTAAAATAGCAAGTACATGTAATGTGTTAAAAGCCTAAAATAAAGTGTTACCAAATGGAGAGAAAAACCTCTCCTTTAAAAAAATAAAAAAAATGGGAGGGTTCAGAGCTGAATTATTGATATGTGCATGTGCAAATCCAATAAGGCACTCAATCGCCATACTCCACCGCTGAGGGCATTCAGAGAGCTCAGCAACAAGCACTCGAGGCATCATGGGATGTGTTCACAGTTCTGAGCTTTCAAAGCGCTGCTGCTTAAATGAAAGTGCATGCGTCACAATGACCAGCTGCAGCATTAAACCCTCCAGATCCATGAGTTCAGGCTAATGCACAGTTAATCATGGCGTAGGAGTGATGTAATGACTACAGCAGGAACATATACTCGTCCTAACATTGCCTTCAAGGAACGAAGGCGTGCGCATGGATGCCTGTGACGAGGCGTCACCATGGAGACAACCTCGTTACCTTCTCCTGTAATTGACTAGTCGTAGAACCAATGGCTTTTAAAGATGACACAATAAAAGACACTACTTAAAGTGCTCTAATTTTGTACTTAATACATTAAAAATGAACTTCTAACTTACATCAAATATCAGGCTTGCATCGAAATGTAAGTCGACTGATCTTAAAATACATCAGTGGCTTAATTTGGTCTCGAGATGCACACCAGTATTGTTTTGTTTTCCTAAGGCATGTTTATTAAGTCTACTTAAATTAACTATAGCCCTTTCTGTGAAACCAGGCCCTAGTGTGCTATTTTGGGACACTATGAATATGAACTAAAATGTGCTTTTAACAGACTATCTCTGTATTTAAAAATGCATTTACTTTCCAATTGTAGCACACTTAAGTAGCACACTTAAGTGACAGTTATGCATGTTATACAGAGTTCGGGCATTTTAGTTGATATTCATGGCGTCTCATAATAGCAGAGTTGAGTACACTTAGATGATATGTTAGGTAATGTATGAACAACACTTAAGTAATGTTCCCTCCTGGTGGAATGACCTGCAGATGTAAATATTTAAAACAGTTTTAAAGATTAAAGTTTGAATGTTTTGAAGGCAATACGGTCTATCAGAAGAACAGACATAGAAAAACAGATTGCTAGAGTACCTAGGGTGGTTGCTAGGGTGTTTCTAAGGTGGTTGCTAGGGTGTTTCTAGGGTACCTGTGGTGGCTGATAAGGTAATGTTACGTGGTTGCTAGGGTACTTGGGGTGGTTGCTAGGGTGGCTTCTAATGTGGTTGCTAGGGTGTTTCTAGGGTACCTGTAGTGGTTGATAAGGTAATGTTACCTGGTTGCTAGGGTGTTGCTGTGCAGTTGTTAAGGTACTGCTATTCAGTTGCTAGAATATGCAGTATGGTTATTAGGGTATTGCTATGAGGTTGCTAAAGTTTTGCTATGCGGTTGCTATAGTACATAACGTGGTTGCTAGGTTGGTTTGGATGGTTGATAGGGTGTTGTTATGCAGTAGCTAGGGTACTCAGGGTGGTTGCTAAGGTGTTGCTTTGCGGTTGCTATAGTACATGACATGGTTGCTAGATTGGTTTGGATGGTTGTTAGGGTGTTGCTATGCAGTTGCTAGGGTACTCAGGGTGGTTGCTAAGGTGTTATGCGGATGCTATAGTACATGATGTGGTTGCTAGGTTGGTTTGGATGGTTGTTAGAGTGTTGCTATGCAGTAGCTAGGGTACTCAGGGTGGTTGCTAAGGTGTTGGCTGTGCGGTTGCTATAGTACATGACGTGGTCGCTAGGTTGGTTTGGATGGTTGTTAGGGTGTTGCTATGCAGTTGCTAGGGTGCTCAGGGTGGTTGCTAAGCGGTTGCTATAGTACATGACGTGGTTGGTTTGGATGGTTGTTACTGTGTTGCTATGCAGTAGCTAGGGTACTCGGGGTGGTTGCTAGGGTGTTGCTATGTGGTTGCTATGGTCCCAGCAGTGGTTGTTAGGGTGTAGCTGATAACAGGGCACTTTCAGCACACTAAGCACATACTCTAAGGGTCACTCACAGCTGTTGTCCAGGTACTCAGGGTGGTTGTTAGGGTGTTGTTATGCGGTTGCTATGGTCCCAGCAGTGGTTGTTAGGGTAATAACAGGGCACACTAAGCACATACTCTAAGGGTCACTCACAGCTGTTTTCCAGGGTTGAGGGAGCCGGCGTCGATCTCTCGGTCGAACTCGGTGCGGATGTCGTCCAGCACACCATCGTCCCCGAACGCTCCCCACTCCATGTTCACACACATGCGTCCTTCATCACCGTCCACCAGCTCCAGGTGCCGCATCTCCTCCATGTAGCACGCGTTGGTGCCCGTCCCTGTTAAACAAACACACACGGTTCGTTTACAATCGGAAGTTCTGCTTGACGTTACATGTTTGCATGCAAACACAGAACTGCGCACACATCAAAAATGTTTCATGCTAATAAATTAATTAAAATATTACATGTTGAGTCACTTCAGCAGATTAGTAAACGCCATTTTGTTTTAAACTTTTATGTTAAGCTAATTTTTTCAAATAAAAAAGTAAGGTTACACTTTATTTTAAGGTGTCCTTGTTGCAGCGTAATTAAACATTTAAGTACTGAGTATTATTAATTAACTACATGTACCTACTATACGGTTAGGGTTAGGACTTGCATGTAATTATGCAGTTTATTGTTATTAAAACAGTGCATGTAATATGTAACAAGGACATTTAAAATAAAGTGTTACTAAAAGTAATATGTGTCCCTGGATCATAATTAAGTATATTTGTAGAAATAGACAACAATACATTGTATGGGTCAAAATCAATATGACAAAAATCATTAGGATATTAAGATCATGTTCCATGAAGATATTTAGTACCATAAATATATCAAAACTTAATTTTTGATTATTAATATGCATTGCTAAGAAATTAATTTCCTCAATATTACATTTTTGTACCCTCAGTTTCCAGATTTTCAAATAGTTGCATCTCGGGCCAAATGTTGTCCTAAAGCTTACAGATTATATATTAATCTTCATAATTCAAAATACAAATTATACTCACATATAGCTGGAGACTGATATAAAAATGATATTTGGAGCACTTATTGTGCATGTTTCTTCATATTAAGCCTGCAATGTGTTTTAATGTCACTACTGGTGAAGATTATATAATTATTATTTAAATGCAAGATATTTAAAGTGTACTTGCAATAGTTCCACTTTAGCACAATCGAATATATTAAAGTTTATATTTAATCAGCACTACTTACACAAAACTTTAAGTGTACCAGTTTACTACTTTATGAGTATCTTTATTGTTTATTACTTTATGAGTACATCTTTATGAGTACAAATTTTGAACAAGTATATAGATATGTAAATGTATTTGTGGTAGACCTGGCATGAAATAAATGCATCTCACATACATGTTTGTATTATTATTTTTCCACTAGGGTATAAATAAGCCTCTTCTGCATTTATAGTTATTATTTTCAAGTCATGTGGTTAATATTTCTTAAAGAGAAATTACCAAAACTTCAAAAAGCCAACCACTGAGTTTCCACGACATCTCTATTTGACAGTAGTTCATAATTAATATACGAGTATTTCATAGGCTTTGCTAAAGAGTATTTCCCATTCGTATGTATAGGAGATTCATACTTGTTTATGCATAAACATCTCCTCAAAAAAAATAAAAGATTTGAACGTGGCTCAAAATTGAGCTTTGACACTCCATACAGACCATAACCAGAAATGTGCATGAGCTATATACACTTTTCCATAACATATCAACACGTTATTACAATATCATGACTTTCGAGAGCACTGGAAATTTCGAATATTAAAAACTTCAACACCTCCTCCTTTCCCGAGCTGTGTCCGAATTCATTTTCTGTAGCATTAAGACATATATGAGCTTGTGCAACCGTATTAAATATCTTTGATATCTCTACAGTGCGATGTTGTATCTTCGGTGGTGAATTATTATAAAGAGTGTTTACTCCATCTCTGCAGCAGCTAATGCACATGAGCAACTAAAGAAAGGACAGAGTTCGGTTTTATTGTATATGAAGCATTATGCATGACGCCTGCAAACATGATAAATCTGTCCTGCGATGATAAAGGCATGATGCATGTTGAGGCCAGACCGGTTTTGAACGATTAGGATCATGTCAAGGAATTGCAAAGAGTGACAATATTGTATTTTAAAAGATAACATCTACAATCTGTGCTTTGCATATGAACTATACTCCACACCAGTGGTTGTCAAACTGGGGGCGCGCATGGACGGGGTATACTCCATCATATTAAAGACGTCATAATATACTAATTAGATGAGTATATTTACACCCCACATACACTTTTGGTCACGCCCAACGTTTTTCTCATTTACAGTAGATCTCTATCTTTAAGCGCTTTCAAGCCACAAGCTTTTGAAACCTTGATGTCAAAAAAAACCTGGCGCCTAAAGGGTTAAAGCAAGTAGACTAAACAAATCTCTATTCTTACCGAACTGATTAATTGATCTGCACGCAGAAAAGACTGCCGTGATCTTCCTCTCGTTAAAGTTACAAGATAGCACGAGTGCTCGTCTTAAACCTTATGTGTTTTATTACGTTTAGTCTATCGTGTATTGTAGAGTAACAGTTAGCAAATAAACCTTGTTTCATTTATAAAGAATGAAGTCTTGTGATGGGATTTTCAAGTTTGAAACTAATTGCCAAAGATCGTGTTACCTAGCTCAAATTTGATAAAGATACTAATTTTGTTTGTTTTTATCGTTGGCCACGAAGCAAGCTAAACGAAATTGATAAAGATATACTGATGTTAATGGTAGCTGGACGAGCCGTTAATAAAGTATAAATCATAAGTTAAAGATTAATATCACTTGAATTAAAGCAATATTGAATCTTTAATAAATGACTCCCCAAAGCTGAAATAATAGCGTATAAAAACAGGAACATTGGAGTGCCGTAAACAGTCGAATTACCTCATCTTCGGCGGTCAGAACGGACTGCATCCACACAAGCAGCGAGCGTTTAATATAATGCACGTTTAATATGCCGCTTTATCAAATCACGCTGTTAAAGTAGATGTGCAGCACTTTAATATGAAGAACAAACAGTCTATTGATGGACTGTACACTGAGATCGAGTTAAGAAACCCTCGTTGATACAGAAACATGTGCGAGTTATTGTTTCATGCTCAAAATATGAGCAAGATCGCAATTTTCCCTGAATATATAAACGAACGCAAACGGTTTCAAATAACAGTTCGACAAAAAAGGTCATATTAAGTGAACATTTGACATATTAAATGCAGCCTTTGTTTTAAAAACAATATTGTTTGTTATATTTTACAATGAAATAATAACAGTTCCAATGAAATCGTCTCCGAGCAACAGCGGTGTCTCGTTAGTGAACGACTCGAAGAGTTAGTGATTAATAAATAATACATTCATAATCATAACTATAGCCTTTTGCTTCGAATGAATTAATGAATGAACGAATGAAGTGACGCCTCGCTCGTTAAGACGGTGAAATACCGCCACCTACAGGCGATTTTAGATTTAGTATCTCTTCGTTTTGCCATCATTTATTGCTTTATTTGTTGTATTAATAATACACTTTATGGAATGGTAAGAATATTACATAAATCATGACATAAGGCTATTGCCTAAAGGTAAAAAAATGCACCTGTTAATCAATTTAAGGCGGTAAATATTGTTCCTTAATGGGTTAGGTCTAAGTGGGGGTACTCAGAAGAATGATATGAATTTAATGTGAATTATACCATAAAATGTAATATATTTATATGCTGTTGATGTAAACATTCTTTACACACCTATTTAAATCCATAACACTACACTTTCTGCATACTATTTACAATTATATCGCAACAAAGTGTGTAACAGAAGCATAGTTCACAAATCTATTGCAATGAAATACATAACTATGTTTAAATAAAATAAAAAGCTAAAAACATCTATATTTCCTTTGTGTAATAAGGAGGGGGGCGGGATCACATTTTAGAACTATTTGAATATTTTAATTATTTAAATATTTTGATTTGGCCTAGCTAGTTTGGGAAGCACTGCACTAGTCCAATGAGAAGACTCGCCAGGTGAAGTAGAAGCTTTGCAAACTCTGCTTTATCAAAATAAAGCTGATCAACTGTGAAGCTGAAGAAAATACCAAAGATGTGATGCATGCTGGGTGTGTCTGTCCTGAAGACATCATGCCTTTGCTCTAGTTCTCTTACAAAGACTTGAGTTCATCTTCTGCGATTGTGAAACATTATTTCTTTATCTGTGTGGGAGTCTAAAACACAAGAATGTAATAGCAGCTCGTGCCTTAAAGGTGTGTAATATGTGTATTGCTTTCTCTACAATGCATTTTTTCTGCAATGCAAACCTCAGCCTGTTGGTTTTAATGCATCGTGAAAAGCAAATCAACGATGCACGTAGGGGAATTTACATCATTACATCTTCACGATGCACAATTATATTTCACGTGTAGACTCAACAGCGGTCTGGCTCGTGGGAAATTATAAGATAAGCTACATGTAAAGCCTACTGTAGTCTCTCAACACTGACTTATGAGTCAAAATAAACCAGATGCAATTTTCTGCATTCGCACCATAGTAATCATGACTTTCTATTCTTTACTAAATATTTTACAAACACATTATAGGGCACAATGTAACACTTTTTGACTTTCTCAAATTGTGTAAATCCACATGGAGTATAATTTCACACTTGTCTAGTATAAATATGTGGCTTAGTTTCATAATTACAGTGTATACGTTTTTCTTTATTTACCCTCAAAAATTGGAAGTGACATGTGACAACATGCCCCGTAGGTGGAGTACATTGTACCATGATCATACGACGGCCTAAAATATTATCTGAGCTTATGAAAAAAATATACAATATTTTGCCAATACAATAAAATTAATATTTATTTTAAATAAAGTCATGGTGTTTTTTAATAATTAAAAGTAATCTGATTTTTGAGTTTGACCACATATTGCAATCATGCCTGGGACGGCCGTATAAACGAGCTAACATGCTCTCCATGAAATAATCATATCTGAACATTAAACATTGACTGTCAGTCTTTATTCACCTGTTTCTCGAGTGAATTACATCGTCAGTGTTACACCCCCATCTGAACACATGGTTATTAAAAACATCTAAACTCATAAATAACAGATCGGAGATTACAATAATAGCAGATTTGTCTCATTTTAAACTAGTAATAAAAAGATGAAAAATGAACTCAAGTCAGAACTATGGTCAAATAAATTAATTCAAAATAATTTTGAATTTTGGCTCACTTTTGTTCTCTGTATGATGTTGATATGGTAATTAATAAATACTGTACATTTGGTTATGCGAGCATGTGTGGAAATATTAAATATGGCAGTAAAACTGTTGTTTAAAACATTTTAATATTTGTTTTTCATTTCATATAAAATAAAATTTGCAATATTTGAAATATTAATGCAATTTAATATAACCATTTTGAATATATTTTAAATTCATATATTTCATTTAATGTGATTGCAAAACTGAATTTCCGCAGATTTTGTGCCCAATAAATTGTATTTGTATTAATGTTGAAAACATTCGCTGCCTAATTTTTTTTTTAAATCATGACGTTTGATTTTTTAATGAACATACATTTTTTTTTTTTTTTTTTATGGAAGCTATAATTATTAATTTTTATAAACAAAAACTAAAAAGTCTTCCCTCCAGCCGTTTTTGCTCTGAAAACACATTGGCTTAAATCTCGCTCGGTCTAATGTGAGAGAGTGTTAAATGATGTAGACATTAGGGACTGTAATAACTGCATGGCATATAAAGACAGCCTCTATAATTACACACATTGACACACTATTGGGGACATGAATCAAAACAATTAGTTTGTTAAGTGGAGTGTGAAAATTAGCGTTGTGAAGATGCCAGCGACATCATTTTACAAGGCCATAATAACAGGCGATAGCTCTAATATTCCCACAACCAATAACCAAAAGACAAAAGGTGTATGTTTGAATAAAGCACCTTTCCTTCACACCGAGCACTCCTGCTGATCTCTTGTGTATGAGTGTGAATGAGTGTGAATGAGTGTGTATGAGTGTGTATGAGTGTGTGTGAGTGTGTGTAAGACTCACCGACGATGAGGCCGATCTCACAGTGATGGTCATCGTATCCGCAGGTCATCATGGTGCCCACCGTGTCATTGATCACAGCCACAATGTCAATGTCAAAGTCCTGAGGAGAAATTCATTCAAACGAATGATACAATGCTGCCTCGTGTTTGTTGTTTTGAAGCAAGCTGAGGCACAGAAGGTCAAAGCAATGTGGCAGTGAAACTGTGTTACAGTAATATGAATGGGCGCTCAAATCAAAGGGACTTGAGGATTGGCTAGTTAGCATGCTCTGTAAAATTAAAGAAAAAAAATCAATTAAATAAAAATAAAATAAAAATTCAAAGTAAAGTAAAGTAAAATAAAATACAATAATAATAATATTTTTTTAATTAAAATAAAGAGAAATTTAAGTAAATTAAAATCAAATACAATGCATATATATTTAAAATAAAGAGAAATCTAATAAAATACAATAAACAAATAAATTAAATTTAATTCAAATTTAAAAATAAAGTAAAATAACATTGAATTAAATCAACAAAAATAAATTAAAATTAAAATGTCATAAAAAAAAGTAAAACAAAATAAAATTTCTAAATAAAGTAACATTTTATTAAATTTAATAATAAATAAAAAAAGAAAAGAAAAATGTAAAATAAAGAAAAATTTAATAAAAAAAGTTAAATAATTAAAATAATGAAAAATCGAATAAAATAAAATAAAAAATGTTATTAAAAAATACATTTAATTCAAATTTAATTCAATACTTATACATTAATTAAAATACAACTAAAATAAAATGTAATGAAATCAACCAAAAGAAATATAATAAAAATGTATTAAAATAAAATAAAAAATGTAATTCAATTAAATAAAAAAGTAAAAATAAATAAAAAGTTCAAAGTAAAATAAAATAAAAAATTTATTAAATTAAAGAAAAATAGTATAAAATACAATCCAATCAACAAATAAATTAAACAAAAAACTTTAATATTTAATTCAATTAAATAAAAAAGTAGAAATATAATAATAAAATAAAAATTCAAAGTAAAATAAAATAAAAAATTTAAATAAAATATATATTTTTATTTATTTAAAATATAATACAATAAAATCTAATAATATAATACAAATAAAATGTCATTAAAAAATTAAGATACAATAAAAATTTAATAAAAATTAAATAAAATGCAATTAAATTAACAAAAATATATTTTTTTAGAAAAAATAAATTCGAATAAAAAATTTATTCAAATCAAATTAAATTAAAATACAATTAAAACTTGTATACAATTTAAAAAATTTGGCATTAATTCTAATAAATTATATAATTATAATACATATTTTTATTTTGTAATCCATAATATTATTTGCATTATTTTAATGGAATTATTTCTCTATTGAGCAGCACTTCAAACTAAGCTTGTTTCTCTGGAACATCATCAAATCTTTGGCTTCTGCGTCGGCCAAGTGTCTTTGAGATGAACGGGAATGCTAATGTACCGTGTGCTCCACTGTAATGTACAACCTCACGTCCTTCAGAAATATCTTATGAAACTGATAAAACATCAATAACATTCAGAATAATCTTATGTGCAATACAACTTTACATTTTTGTTTTCATGTCTTATACATCAAGTAAAAATATGGACATAAACTTGTCTAGAATATTTGCAAAACACGAATCAAAAAGGTATATGAATCTTATGAACAAGTGCTTAAAGCCATTTGACATATCATAATTACAGGTTTACTTTAAATATGCACAGATAAATAATACACACATACACACACACACACACACACACACGTTGTTAGGACTGTATTACAAGACTATTAGAGCAAAGGCATGACACACGGACTCGTGACACGCACCCCTCTCTTCTTGATGGCTTTTCTCAGCAGGCCCACAACATCTCTCCCCTCCACGCCACTCGCCTTGAAGCCTTTGGTCCAAGACACCAGAAAGCTCTGCACAGACAGAAGAGCACGCATGGAAACATGAGCATCTCACAGAAGAGCTGCTAATAATGCTTCTCGTCTCACCTCGTCTAGCTTGGTCTGCTGGCACGGGAAGGAAAAGGTGAAGCCAAGAGGCAGCTTCTTGTCTTTGATGCCCAATTTCTCAAGGAAAGCAGCCAGGCATTCAGCGATGTGATCGAAGAGCTGGAAAAGAAGAGAACAAGATATGATACGCTTAATTTTACGCTGTAAAAATGTATTTCAAATACATGTATTTCATGCCAAGTATTCTACAAATACGTTTTATATTTATGTACTTAATATAATGTCCTGCAATTGTGCACTTAATAGTCTGCTCAGTTGTTAATTGTGTGTTTAATGCGCTTTAATTGTGCAGAAGTCCACTTAAAGATGTACTTCGTATATTTGATTGTGCTAAAGTGGAACTATACTTCAGGTACACTTTAAATATTTGCATTTAAACACTGATATTATTCAAAGATCATACAATCCTCATCAATAATGGCATTACAACACATTTTAGACTTCATATTAAAAAAATGAAAATGTAAAAAAAAAATTATATATTAATATTAATAATAGTAAAAAAAAAAAATACAAAAAATTTACATTTTGATATTATTAAATAAAAATAATATATAATAATAAATAGTATTATAAATAATAAATAATATTAAATAAAAAAATATTAATAAAAAAAATATTGAAATTAATATTGAAATAATAAGATATTAATATTAATAAAAATTAAATGTGTTTTAAATATATAACTTTTTTTACTAGGGATGCATGAACAGATTGTGTGCTATAGTTAATTCGTTAAATGTTCAGAGACACAGTGGCTCTCATTTGACAATAATTATGTGTGGGAAAAGTGTTCATGCAAAACGGGCACGCACGCACGCTTTATTTTTGATTAACACTGACAAAAGAAAGCACGTCATACAGGCTTGGAACAACATCAGAGTGAGTAAATGCAGTCAGAAAGTTTGTTTTAGGGTGAACTGTCTCTTTAAATACGACGCAGCTATTAATGAATCACTATTTCTGCAGCATGAGAGGTTTCGCATAAACATAAATATGCATGTTTACTAGTGAATGCTGAACTCACCTCGCACCCGCTGCCTCTCATGATGTTCTCTGGAATAGCGTAGATCTGGTTCTCCATCTCCACCGTTTGCTTTCCGTTACTGGACACTTTGACCAGCAGAACCCGGAAATTAGTTCCTCCCAGATCCAGAGCAAGGAAGTCTCCCGTTTCTACAAACCAAAGCAATGCACGGGAATCTTAAAAGAGCTGAAGACAGCATCACAATCTCATTCATATATTTGACAACACATGCTCAACGTTTTGAGAATAGCGTCATAAATTCAACACTATGAGAACGTTATGAAATCAAGGTCATAATGTTATGAAGCTGTAAGGAACAGATGTTATTAAGCACTCTCACAATGTATGAAATTGTATTGAACGTCTCCTCATTTGCATAGTTGGTTTAACAGTAATGAATGTGCTTAATTATCATTGCATTGATGCATTTGCTGTTATTATTGAATAACATTATATAGGTTAGGCTTATACTATGCAGTCAAAACCCTTCATGTGCAAAACTCCACATAATGTTCTTAAACAA
>CM049869.1:1030000-1035000 GCA_027474115.1 Schizopygopsis malacanthus | reverse complement strand
GTGTGAGTGTGAGTGTGAGTGTGCGTGCGTGCGTGCGTGCGTGCGTGCGTGCGTGCGTGCGTGCGTGCGTGCGTGCGTGCGTGCGTGCGTGCGTGCGTGCGTGCGAGTGTGAGTGTGTGAGTGAGTGTGTGTGTGTGGGAGAGTGTGAGTGTGCGTGCGTGTGCGAGCGAGTGCGTGCGTGAGTGAGAGTGTGTGCGTGTGCGTGTGTGTGTGTGTGAGAGTGAGTGAGTGAGTGAGTGAGTGAGTGAGTGTGTGAGTGAGTGTGTGCGTGTGCGTGAGTGAGCGAGTGAGTGTGAGTGAGAGTGTGTGTGTGTGTGTGTGTGAGTGAGTGAGTGAGCGAGCGTGCGTGCATGACCGCGAGAGCTCTCAGATGCGCGCACCAAACGCTCTCTTTCTCTGCACTCTCCAACAAAGCATTTAAAGTCATTGTTAATTGTTTAATGTGTGATGATAGCACACGCCTCGACTGGGCTCGTTTAGTTAATAACGGGCTGTCAGCTGTGATATAACGTCCCCGTGTTATGATTCTGTCGCTCTCGTGTCCTGAATGCGGTTAGGACTTCAGCTGTTCAGTCATATACAGATATGTATTCAAGATGTTTAATCTGCTGAATAAATAAAACAGATCATGTCTCTCACCTGTAACTGCTGTCGGTCCCGAACAGAACTGACTATCTATTGACCATCACTGCCCTGTAATTCTCCTTTCTTTCTTTATTAATTAGGTTTCTTTTTCTCTCTTTTTAATTTTTTTAGTATCTTTCATTTTTTTAATAATTACTGTTATTTATTTTTCTCTCTTTTCTTGTTATTTTCTTTGTTGTTGTTTTAATTTTTTTTGTAAAGTATTAATTATGAGAAAACATTTGAATAAAATAAGATTAATAGCAGCATTTACTGTTTTTTTATTCATTGATAGTTTAACTAAAGAATTCATCAACTGATGAAAAAAATAATAAATAGATTAATTGAAAAATAACCGATAGATTAGTCGACAATAAAAATAATGGTTAGACATTTAAATACCAGAAGTGCTTTTATAAAGTGTATAGTTTGGGTATAAACACTTATCGTCTACAGTAGCGATCAAAACGAAAGCCTCGTAACACTTATCTTCTGTTTTGTTCAAATTCATATTTTTTACAGACTCAAGCAATGAACATTTTGTCAGAACCACTTGTAAATTATGTCATTTTGTGAGAGAATCGTGATCTCCAATTTATTAAAAACCTGTGATTCTCATTTTGTCCAGAATCGTGCAGCTCTAGTTTATTAGCCTACTGCATATAATTCATTACAAAAGAAGTTTAATTTCATAAAGTATAAGTTGATTTCAAAATGCACCTACATTTCTTTGCATTGTTCAGTTGAATGAAAGACTATTTTTCTCTATATATTTCATCATTGAGGATCTTTGAAAAAAGTCTAAAAATCTCGTCCTCGAGGGATAAGTGTCTCGTCACACCCCTATTTATTATTATTATTATTATGTTGAAGTATAATTTTTTCAGGTTTCTTTGATGAATAGAAAGTTCAGAAGAACAGCATTTATCTGAAATAGATTTTTTTTAATGTCTTTATCACCACTTTTGATCAATTCGAAGCATCCTTGCTAAATAAAATTATTAATTTCTATAATTTCCTTCCCAAATATACAATTAAACCGACTCTATGCTTTTGAAGGGTATAGTAGTGTATAATGCTACAAATACTTTTTATTTCAGAAAAATCTTTGGATCTTTCTATTCATCTAAGAATCCTAAAGAAAGAAACATTTTAATATTGATGAATAAAAATAATAATAAATGTTTCTTGAGCAGTAAATCAGCATATTATTATGATTTCTGAAGATCATGTGACACTGAAGACTGATGCTGAAAATACCGCTTTGATCACAGAAATAAATTACACTTTAAAATAAATTAAAATAGAAATTGATTATTTTAAACAGTAAAAATATTTCACAATTTTTCTTTTGCTGTACTTCAGATCAAATAGATTAAAGACACTTCTTTAAAAAAACACTAAAAATAGATCAGCATGAAATAACACAATGTAGCGTTTCGTTCCAAATGTCATCACACCGTCTGGCTCGGCCAATCAGAGGCCAGCTTTCTCTGAAGGCCAGTAGTAACCTGAAACCATCTCGTGTTAGAGCGGAAGAATCCTTCACAAGAAAGGGAAGCTGGAATAACCCGTACTAGATTTCACTCAAATGTCAGACGGTGACTTCATCAGAGAAGTTCCTGATTGCGGTTATATCAGATGAAGAAAGAGCCTCGCTGGCCAACATCCGTCCAGATTGTAAAAGTAATGCAGCTTGTTCTCGGAGGTCTGTGGCAGTGTGTTTAATGACTGACAGCCGAACTAGCTCGGTCCGCAATTCTATCTCAATAATGGTTCGGCTCTCTGTTAAAATAGCACACAATGTGAGGATAGCAGATATCTAGAGAGAGCATGCTGCGGACAGCATTTACAGTCACACGGTTTCATCCCAGCGGGACTAATGGTTTGTCTTGGGAAATATAGTGAGATGTGAAACTCGACAGGGAACAAAACACCACACACCTGCCCAATATTAGAAACATGGGGGGGTAAGATCAGACGGTAAACAACCTATGTTCCCGAACGCACATCCATCCCTGATCCCAAAGAGCCTGAACAAACAACACATTCACATTTAATTATTTAGCAGACGCTTTTATCCAAAGTGACTAACAAACTACAATTAGAAGATTTGTGAAACAATTCATGTTCAATCATGATTCAGTGTAAACAAAACATAATAATATAGCAAGACACTTTAACACTGAAAGTGCATCATATAACCACTTCAGCCTCAGGAACTATACTTTCATTAAACTAATAGAAATTATACACACACACACACACACACACACGCGTGCACACACTCCCACACACACACACTCGTGCAGACACTCAAACACTCACTCTCGCACGCAAACTCTCACACATTCTCTCTCTCACACACACACACACTCGCGTGCACACACTCCCACTCACACACACACACACAGACACTCAAACACTCACTCTCGCACGCAAACTCTCGCACACTCACTCTCGCACACACTCACATGCGCGCACATGTGCACTCTCGCACACACTCTCACACAAGCGCACACTCACACAAGCTCACTCTCACACACTCTCTCACTCTCGCACACTCACACACACTCTCGCACACACTCGCTCGCTCACTCTCGCATGCACACTCCCACTCACACACACTCTCTCGCTCACTCTCGCACACACACACACACACACTCTCGCACTCGCTCACTCTCACTCTCGCATGGACACTCCCACACACTCTCTCACTCTCGCACACACACACACACACACTCTCGCGCTCACTCTCACTCTCGCATGCACACTCCCACTCACACACACTCTCTCACTCTCGCACACTCCCACACACACACACTCTCTCACTCTCGCACACTCCCACACACTCACTCTCTCACACTCGCACACAGTCTCTCACTCTCGCACACTCCCACACACTCACTCTCTCACACACACAGTCTCTCTCACTCACTTACACACACACACAAACACACACACACCGGTCACCTTGAATTCAAGCTCCTGTCTCTGTTCTCAAATGACTCTGTAAATATCAGACTCAATAAATGAACAGCAAGGCCTAGATGTTGATTACATACCGTATGAGACAGTCGTAGACAAACCAGTATATCATTATCGTGTTAAGACAGAGATATTTTAATAATCTTTGGTTTAAACTGGAGTAAAAACAGCGTTGATTCATTTAATTGCATTTGCTTCAAAAAAACAAAACAAAAAAGTATTTCTGTGGCATTTAAAAAAAATCTAACAGATATGAAAAATAGGAAATATAATCATTCGTGCTCATTTAGTGAAATAATTATTTTAATTTAATAAAATGCAAAGATTTTAATAATATACTAATCATATAAATGTAGTTATCTTTACTGCATTTCATTCAAATCTACCACAATGTTAAAAAGTGTTCGTTTGAAAACAATATTTTTTTTTAAAAGCATTTTCAGTGCAAATACATCAATGCTTATAAATCCATCAAATATCCTCAGAAGTGTGAGGTTTATATCATCCAGATGTATTGGCCAGTGTGTACACAAACTGATGGATTTCATCAGAAGAGTCAAGAGTTAACTCCCCCTTTACTGTTTTACTGTCCCCCTTTAAGAACACGGTTCAATTATAGGTCTACAATGCTGCTGAAACCTTAATTATAATAATTGTTCTGCCCTGTGGTCAATTCTATTCAGGGCTGAACTCCACACCTTTCCGATTACAACACCAGCATCACGTTTCACTTGATTTGAACCCCAACACATGCAAGGAACGCATTCACACAACAAATGCAGAAGAGGATCCTGAAGAGGAAGACAAGTCTTCTCATTTACACAAGACATTTCTCCACTCGTGAGCTCAAGAGAAGTGTCATAACGTCAGGACACGAGGAAGGTCAGCGTGTGTGCTTCATATCCAGACAGCTCCAATAATACGACATCAGCAGAGCTGGAAGCGGAGAACTGCTTATACAAGCATTCATCTACAAGCTCATAAAGCACCTCGACGCGAGAGACACTTAAAAACAAGCCTTTCGTTTTTTAGATGATATTACATGACTTTAACCAAATAGTCCCATGGCCATTTTTTAGGAAATATTGAATAGCTACGTTTCCATTCAAGTGAACGTCACATAAAGCATTTGATAATACGCACCGCTTCCTTTGAATGCGTTTAAGTGAACACAATTGTCAGTTCCTGAGAAACCGATGCAAAGTATTAACTCTTGTGCGTCAATAATAAAAAGTTACACATAGGTCCATAGAGGATTAAAAATGTCCACGGTCATTCAAATGTGAAGCTGACGTTTGGTCTCATTTTAAAGAAGACCCATTGCAGATTATTGCTGAAGTAAAAAAAGTGAAACCAAAAAAAATTATAGGTTTAAGAAAATGATGAAT
>CM049869.1:1017500-1025000 GCA_027474115.1 Schizopygopsis malacanthus | reverse complement strand
CAGGGTATATTTGGTCTAGGCTGCATAGTGCATTTCTTTTCTTGAAAATATCACAATTAAGTGAGTTTTTATTTAAGAATAAGAAAAATATCTGCGAATGGGGTAAGAAAAATAAAGTTAAGTCAAAGGGAAAATATGTTTTTTTTACCCCTTGGTTTTGAACATAAATTCACTTTCATATTTGTGTGTTTGTTTTTCAGAAAACGACTATTTTAAGTCATTTCTTGATTTAAGGCGAGACTCAGTTCTCATAATTCAAATAATCCATACACTGTCTGTATAACCTGACCTAATGTAGATGTGCAACTAGGCACGTCTCCTTTAGAGCATATTTCATAATGACCAGCAATAGTTTCGTTATGACTGTGTTTCCCTGCAGCAGCGTGAACCCTGTGGTTGTTCACTCACACATTTGGGAAGTTAGATGTTTTAGCTCATATATCATAAGTTCATAAGGTCAGAAATCCCTGGAAATGAGTGTTATTAAAAACCGTGTGACCCTCTGTTACAAACCTGTTGCCAGATTTGATATATAGTCGTTATAATTACATAATACATGCCATTCTGTCACAGTCTTTCCTAATCTGAGATCTGGCCAAAGCAGCGAGATTACACTCTTAGAAGAAACGCTTCTATATAGAACCATAAAAGGTCCAATCAAAACAACCCTTTTTAAAGAACCCTTTTTAAAGGTCCAATCAAAAGAACCCTTTTTAAAGGTCCAATCAAAACAACCCTTTTTAAAGGTCCAATCAAAACAACCCTTTTAAAGGTCCAATCAAAACAACCCTTTTTAAAGGTCCAATCAAAACAACCCTTTTTAAAGGTCCAATCAAAACAACCCTTTTTAAAGGTCCAATCAAAACAACCCTTTTTAAAGGTCCAATCAAAACAACCCTTTTTAAAGTTCAAAACAACCCTTTTTAAAGGTCCAATCAAAACAACCCTTTTTAAAGGTCCAATCAAAACAACCCTTTTTAAAGGTCCAATCAAAACAACCCTTTTTAAAGGTCCAATCAAAACAACCCTTTTTAAAGGTCCAATCAAAAGAACCCTTTTTAAAGGTCCAATCAAAAGAACCCTTTTTAAAGGTCCAATCAAAAGACTTAAACAATCAAAAGCTTTTTAAAGGTCATAAACAACCTAAAGGTCACAAAAGAACCCTTTTTAAAGGTCCAAAAAAAACCCTTTTTAATCCAATAGAACCCTTAAATCCAATCAAAAGAACCCTAAAGGTCTCAAAAGAACCCTAATTCAAAAGAACCCTTAAAGGTCCAATCGAAACAACCTTAAAGGTCCAATCGAAACAACCCTTTTTAAAGCACAAAAGAACCCTTTTTAAAGGTTCAAAAGAACCCTTTTTAAAGTTCAAAACAACCCTTGAGTAAAAAAGAACCCTTTAAATACAAAACAACCCTTTTTAAAGGAATTAAGTAAAAAAGAACCTTTTTACTCAAAACAACCCTAAAGGTCTAAAAGAACCCTTTTTAAAGTCCAATAAAACAACCCTTTTTAAAGGTCTAAAAACCCTTTTTAAAGTCCAATCAAAACAACCCTTTTTAAAGGCCAATCAAAACAACCCTTTTAAAGATAATCAAAACAACCCTTTTTAAAGAATCAAAACAACCCTTTTTAAAGTTCAAAACAACCCTGGTCCATCAAAACAACCCTTTTTAAAGAATCAAAACAACCTTTTTTAAAGTAATCAAAACAACCCTTTTTAAAGGTCAACAAAACAACCCTTAATCCAATAAAACAACCCTTTTAAGGTCCATCAAAACAACCCTTTTTAAAGGTCCAATCAAAACAACCCTTTTTAAAGTCCAATCAAAAGCCCTTTTTAATACAAAAGAACCCTTAAGTACAAAAGAACCCTTTTTAAAGGTCACGAAACAACCTTTTTAAAGGTCCAATCAAAAGAACCCTTTTTAAAGTCACGAACCCTTTTGTCAATCAAAAGAACCCTTTAAAGGTCTCAAAAGAACCCTTTTTAAAGGTCATAGCATTGAATAAAAATGGCAAAACAACCCTAAAGCATGAACCCTTTTTAAAGGTCCAATAAGAACCCTTAAAGGTCAATCAAAACAACCCTTTTAAAGGTCAATCAAAAGAACCCTAAAGGTCCAATCAAAACAACCCTTTTTAAAGTAATAAAGAACCCTAGGTCCAATCAAAACAACCCTGCTCAAAACAACCCTTTTTAAAGTTATGCAACCCTTTTTAAAGGTCCAATCAAAACAACCCTTTAGGGATTCCCGTCATGGGATCAATTTTTGGAATTTGTATTTTTTTATTTTAATTACATTTTATGATTTAAACAGCTCATATACACCGAAAAAAATAATTAGTTAAATGTACTTAATTTAAATTTTTTTGCACATATTTGTTTTGAGTAAAATTTTAATACGGAATTAAGTAAATCTACGTAACTAAGTTATCTAAAACTGGCCAGGTAGAGTTTGATGAGTAATTTCTACTTAATTATTTTAAGATTACCGTGCAATACTTAAGTACATTTCACTCGGTCATGTTTTGTCAATTTTACTCAAACAACATAGCATTGAATAAAAATGGCTATAAAGCATGTGGTTAAGTTACAAGCACGTATGTAATAAAGTAGACTGCTCGTTATTCATTATAACTCTTAATAGTTATTATCTGAACACAGAGACCTGAATACTTGGCACATGATACACAATCAGTAAATAGTGTTTGAATATGAATGTTTGATAAAAAAAATCAACTCCAGATGTCACAAAACAGTGTAAATACAGCTCGAAAACAGCAAAATATATTAATTATTCATGCCTAAGTGCATGCTGGGAACAACGGGATCATGACGTTGATATTTACTTAAAAAATGTTTGTAAAAATAACAAATAATTCCAAATAAAATATACTTATAAGCTCAAACTTTAAATTCTACAAGCTTAAATTGAGTACTAATATTGAATTTACTCTTTTATTAAAATTATTGCCTGAACTAAATTATTTAATGTAGAAATTACATTTGTTTTTCTGTATTATTTACTCATTTTCATCAGTGTAGCTACTTTATCACTAGAAAAACTGAAATAACCATAAGCATGTGTGATTTACAATTGCAAGCAATATATAACACAATTCATAGTGCAACAGTTACAGGGATTAACATAAATCCATGTTTCTTTATTTATTCAAACTTTTTATTATTTTTACCTGTCTAAAATAGCACTCTCCATTTTAGAAATATTGTTTTTTCAACCCCTTCCACCTTCCAGCATGCCAGTCACAAATATACACTATATTGCCAAAAGTATTAGCACCCCTTCTAATGAAAGGACGGCACCCATATGTACAAGTCATTAGTGTTTGGTGATGAGTTTGTGGCTCATTTAAAGTCACACCAGAGGTGTTCAGCTGCTTTCTGCAGACCAGTCAAGTTCTTCCACACTGACTGAATCATCATTTCTCTTTGATTCTTGTCTTATACACAGAGACACTGTCATGTTAGAATAGAAAAGAGTCCAAACTGTTGCTATACAATTAGATTCCCTAGAATATCATTATATGCTTTAACATTAAGATTCATACTCATGGAGATTACTAAAGTAGCCAAACCTTTCAATTAGAAGGGGTGCCAATACTTTTGACAATATAGTGTGTTATTGATTGCTAGAAACCACAGACGCACAAAAAACTAATTGAACGTTAACTTGCGCAAATAAATAAAGTTAACTTGCAAAAATAACATAAATACATAAGTAAAATTACAATGTGAAAAGTCAATATTAATGACTCTCTTATTTTGCATCTCACCATCGTTACCTTTTACCTTAAATAAATGTCAAATATTTACTACACATTCTTCTATAAATCTATACACCAAGTAGTCTGACTTTTTTTTGTTTGCTGCAACATTCCCCAGTTTTGTAAACCATAAAAGCATTAATAATGAGCATAGAAAAGGGTTCTTTCTCTTATACAGAACCTCTTTGGCATAAAGGGTTCTTTAGAGTTGAGTCAAGAACCTTTTTTTCTAAGAGTGCAGTGTAAGTTCATTATTGAGACAGACTTCAGAAACACATGCAACACCACCTCTGCTCATTAGATCTGAGTTGTGATTATAAAAGTCTTTGTCATCAGACTGGGTTCCTGGCGTCCCACAGGCGCATTGATGTAAGACAGCAGCTGATCAGATTCCAAGCCTACGAATGCGTCTCGATTGTTCACACGACTATAGGACACCTACACGAAACACACGTTCTGAATACTTCTCCGTTCTTGTGCCAGAACATCAATGTCGGCTTTATTGTTTATCCAGTTTTTTATTTACATCGGTCGTTTCGTCTCCACGGCGATACATATTCATTTATCAAACTCCTAAAATGTAACACTTTTTACCTTCTGAAAAAAATATAATGACATTTATTTCCTAAAAAGTGTTTTCCTTGAAAGTAAACAAATATATTGTGGTCACATAGTCGTGAATATCTTCTTTGATGATGAATGAAATTGTTTCATGAATAAAAAGAGAAAAGCCTCTTTGAGCTTTGTGTCCAAGGCGTGGACAAATAAGACATTAATCCATGAGTAATTATGAATATGGGAGATATCACAGCATCATTCAAGAGCTTGACGGATAGTTTTGATGATTTCATGATGCATCATTTATTGTGTTGGACTGGAGCTGAACATATTTACACTCCACACTAATATGCACAGTTATTATTATGAATGCACTTTGCTATATTTCCAGCAATATGAGACTCTGCAGGAAAGTGCATAAGTATGAGTATGCAGTGACTATTTTAACCACAGTGCATTGTGCAAAAGATGCATTTCCATTTAACTGACTCATAAAGGATTGCTTTTCTTTTTTAAAGAGGGAGAAGTTTCCTGAAAAATAACGAGCTTATTTGTGTGCGTGTGTAATTATCATCAGAGAGCATATAGAGACAGTTTCACTGAATGAAGAAGTCTTTTGCTACAAAAATGAAAGGGTAGAAAGGCAAAACATAAATAATAATGCATGCATGAAGATGCAAAACGTTTATGCAAATGCAATCTGCTGCATTCATGTTTGTATTTTGTATGCTGCAAAAATATGAATGTTGTTGTTGTTATTCAGTAACAAAACAAAAAATATTTTGCTAAGATTTTGTAAACAAAGGAAAAACTCAATGTCAGGCTGGTTGTGTTTATGAATAATTACGTTTCTGAACTAATTATTGTTTATTATAACAATGCATTATTATTGTTATGCTGATATGATTTATGCTTGATATTAGATTAACATCGCTGCATGCAGAGCTTCACATGCATCACATGCATCATTACAAGTCTTCAGAAGAGAGTCAGTGGAGTGAAATGCATGCACAGAGAGATATGTGTCGCCATCTAGCGGTCATACATCGATATCGCAGCCAATCATCGCAGGTGCAGGGGGCGGAGTTTGCGCACAGGTGCCATGAGTTTGAAATAGATCGTTTTCGTCACTTAGTCAATTTCTAGACCAATAGAGTTAATAATCTGATCAATTGAAATGCTGCTATGAACCGATGTGCTGCGCTGAGAGACCGTGTCGTTCAGTGTCGTGCAGGAACCTGTGAATGCAGGTGAGATGAGCAGCAGGAGGTTCAGGGCTGTGGTGGGGCTCATGCAGGTCCCAGAGCGCGAGCTCATGGGCGAGGTGTTATTACGCGACAGCGCGGAGCCTTCGCTTCCAGTTCACGTCAATATCGCCAAATTTGTCCGCTTGGATGACGGTCAGTATGTCGACACCGAGGACCGAGGTAAAACTGTGAAGAGACGACAGCTCGCGAACGCGAAGGAGAGGTTGAGGGTGAGTGTGCGCGCGTGTGTGCGTGTG
The DNA here is from genome assembly GCA_027474115.1 of Schizopygopsis malacanthus. Lineage (NCBI taxonomy): Eukaryota > Metazoa > Chordata > Actinopteri > Cypriniformes > Cyprinidae > Schizopygopsis > Schizopygopsis malacanthus. The sequence goes on along the minus strand of CM049869.1, from coordinate 1,019,149 downwards.
TGTGTGTGTGTGTGTGTGTGTGCGCGCGTGTGTGTGCGTGCGTGCGTGCGTGCGTGCGTGCGTGTGTGTGTGCGCGCGCGTGAGAGCTTCATTTGTTCCTGACACCTGTGCATTGCTGCTCTCTTTTTCCTGGAGATTCCAGGGATGCGTTTCCCGAAAGCGTCGTAAAGCAGAGGCGTCATGCCCATTCAAAGTGAGGGGCACGTGCCCCCTCGGAAGTCTGAGCCAAGTGGATTCTGAATGCAGCTTCCAAAAGACTAAACAAATAGCTAAATTCAGACCTGCGTTCGCTGAGCCAGGCTCCAGCACCCCCAAGAAAGATGAAATACCATAAAAAGGGAACACATGTACTAACAAAAATATAAAAAAGTAAGTCGCTTTGGATAAAAGCGTCTGCTAAATGCATAAATGTAAAAACGTATGACTCCTTCACTACTGCAATGCAATACAACGTGATTTTAAGTTGCTCGTAATATCAGTATTTTATTTTAAAAATGGGTTAGGTTCCTTGTCTCAAGTAGGCCTGCCTCCGACTAAGTTTATATTAAATTGATTATTCTAATAACCTACTAAACCATCCTTTAATATAGGCGTATTCTAGCCTATTCCGCGCATGCACGCGTAAAACTTGCCGCAAAGGTAATTATGAATGCATATAGGGGAAAAGATACTTTTTTAAATAATTGATTAATGAGCTTTCTCAGTCAGTGTAGTTCCCCGATGACTCTCCATCTCCACAGTCACGGATGTGCCTTTAATAGATGCGGGCTGCATAATCAGATCATATTCTTCTTTGGTTTGGTTTTCGAGCTTTCTTTCTGCAGATTAGTTTCTTCTGTCTGTGAGCTGCTCCATTCACTGAGACGACAGAAAGCACATCCCAAAATGACAGGAGTGTTTTAGACTCGAGATTAAAAAGAGACATGCACCTTAACAGCGGTTATGCAATTAAAAATATATTTATATAATAATTTAAAGGCATGGCGAAAGCTCTTTTCATCTCTACATTAAAACCTTGAATCAATGTAAGTCTCTTCTGCTTCGCATGCAGACTCTGAGTCTTTTTGTTAACCTCTGCATTAGATATGTATTATTATAGTTTACATAAGGTTTTAATGTGAAACTCTCTCATTGACTTGCACCTGAAGGATTTGCTATTCAAGGCCGTCATGCATTAGCTGGAACATTGTTCACTGTACTCGTGTTCCCGTCAGTAAAAGCAGATCTAGTTTAATAATTATTGCTTATTAAATGTTCAAATTGCACATTAGGACTAATGAATGTTTTTTTCTAAGCTGTAATGGACAATTGTTTCCATTGTAAACCCGTTCTTTCTCTTTCTGAATGGAGGCTCTATGAATTAAAAAATATACCATTTGCAAATATGAAAATTAATTAAAGACTGTAATTAGAGTTGATCTGGTGCATTATGGTACATTTGTTTTAATTAGTCCGTGATGGTCATTCACTGACTCATTTCAGCTCATTGTAGTTCTAAAGATGCTTTATGGTTTATTAGTCAAAAATTGTAACGTTTTAATAATTTTTGCAAAATTAAAAATGTTAATGGATGTTTGAGATGGTCCTGGAAAGTCTTTGTCTACACTATTATATCACAAAGTGGTGTGAAACATTGGGGGGGAGGGTTA
>CM049869.1:997500-1012500 GCA_027474115.1 Schizopygopsis malacanthus | reverse complement strand
CTCGAGCAGTAGTAGTAGTCTCGTTGTACAGTAGTCTTCTCCGTCCTCGAGCAGTAGTACAGTAGTCTTCTCCGAGCAGTCTCTCGTTGTACAGTAGTCTTCTCCGTCCTCGAGCAGTAGTAGTCTCGTCTCGTTGTACAGTAGTCTTCTCCGTCCTCGAGCAGTAGTAGTCTCGTCTCGTTGTACAGTAGTCTTCTCCGTCCTCCTGACTCGAGCAGTAGTAGTTTTGGTCTCGTTGTACAGTAGTCTTCTCCGTCCTCCTGACCTCGAGCAGTAGTAGTTTTGGTCTCGTTGTACAGTAGTCTTCTCCGTCCTCGAGCAGTAGTAGTTTTGGTCTCGTTGTACAGTAGTCTTCTTCGTCCTCGAGCAGTAGTAGTCTCGTCTCGTTGTACAGTAGTCTTCTCCGTCCTCCTGACTCGAGCAGTAGTAGTTTTGGTCTCGTCTCATTGGCAGGTGCTGGAGTCCACGTCGAGTCCCTTTCTCTCGGAGAGCGTGATGACCGCAGCGGATGATGACCTGGATCTCAATAACCTGACCGTGCAGTGTGTGGTACCCATGTACATCGTCCAGGTGGGCTTGGATCAAACGGTGCTGACCGGTGCACTCTCGTCTTAGCCGCTCTGTAGGATCACTTTCATGATGTGTCATTCGTCTCTAATATTACTAAAACATGTGACATGTCCAGGTTTCATTCTGACCCGACTCTATTTCCTTGTATTTATTTGTAACTCCTTTACTAATGGGAGAAAGTATATGAAGTTTATGTTGAGTCTGATCGCATTTATGTTTTGCAAATGTAAATAAATTGTATATATACTCATTTTAAAGTGTCTTGATTTGACTGTTTTCAGCACACATATAAAAGAAGATCGCTATAGAAACCATTTCAATGTAGATTAGATAGATTACTTACTAATTGAAGTGTTAATGACTACATGATGCACTTTTTAGATTTGCATTAAACGTACTGTGTTGATAAAAGAGAAAAAATGTATATTCCTTTTATATATAAATCATCATGAATGAATGACTTTACGGTCATTGTACAAGTGCAACGAAATTGAATGCAATCCTTTGGGTACATAGTGTAACGAAAATAGAAAAAAACTAATCTAATACAGGATCTGTAACGTTACACACAGAAGACGTCTCACATTCAATCATTCATTATTGCACATAATGATCAGTTAAATGAATGCAGTATTTAAAACAGATATGGCTTGGCATGTAAACTATATAAAGTGTTTTGCACATATTACACCAGTGTTTGCCAAACCGAGCTTAAACTAAGAATTGCAGTGAGTTTGTTATTGGATAAAACGCTAATAATTAAATCCTACAAATATAGAATAGAAATAATTGAAACCCTTGAACACTAAAAATAGAAGTCGTTTACCTGCATCATGTGACCAATAACTGACGTCAGAGAACAGTAAATGTGATTAAATTATATACCTATGATATTTTTAAGGGGTCCAGCTGATAAAATAGTTTTTGTGAATCCCTGCATTATATAAACAAACATTAATAAACAATGACAAAACAAACAAGTCTTCCAGGTTTTAAATGACTTTTTTCATTATAAATAAATTACCGAATAATACGTGAAATGTAGGGGTTCGGAAGTTACACTATTTGGATTGGTGTGAAACGCAGCAGGCAGTCGGTAAGGACTGAATGAGGTGACTCTTAATTGAAGACGCACCAAGCAATGTCTAGTTTCCTTTTTAGTTTACTGAAGAAATTGAAGTATACAGGTGTGGTTCTGTAAGAATTAAACAAGAGAAATACACTTACTGATATATACATAAATACAAGTATAACATAAATATAACTGTCACTTTAAATCACTAAACCATAATTAAATGGACATTGTAATGACATTAATTAGGCATTCTGAACAGTCCTGGGTGTTACTTCTTTAAATGTACACAAGAGGGCGCTACTAGCATGTGAATACTGCTCAAGCATGCATCAGTGAACATAAGCATGTGACAAACGGCTGATCATCGCGTGATAATAATCATCTCCAAATAGCGCGTTCATACAGCATTAACATGAACTATATATATATATATATATAGATACTCCGTACTGAAGCAGAGCATAAGAATGCAATGATATACACTAAATAGGAAGATTAATCCTGTCAGGATGTTGCTTATAAACTGCTTTTACGAAATGTAAAACAAACGGGCGAGTTCTCAATCACAACAGAAAATATATATTCTATACTCACTTCTTTCACATATACGCACACAGTAACTCCATATAAACTAGAACTAAATGGCAATCCAGTGTGGATGGATAAGTTAGACTGAAGCTGGTGAACTTTCCATTCTCGCATGCATGACGCAGCTACTCTCTTTTCTCTTCTAGCTTGACTTCGGCATATGTACGGAATAATGAGGTATCACCGAGCACTCTGATTGGTCGGGATTATCCGGGACATTCAAGAATATCAGGGCCTTTTGTACAGCCGCCCCCGAATTCAGGGACTGAATTCGCTCATCCAACAAAAGTTTGGCATCCTGACATCAATCATCCTCAGGTAGGGCCGGGAGCTGAATGAGTCGAGCCACAACCCGTGTATAAGTCCTACCTTTCACATTCACATTGGCTGTCCGAACTCTTCCATCCGAGCCTGGGAAAACCTGGGCTACCTTTCCCACTGGCCAGAGGGCTCGAGGAAGTTGGGAATCAACGATCATGACCACATCCCCAATCTCTAGTGTCCTCTTGTCAGTTCTCCATTTCTGGCGGGCTTGGAGGCTGGGTAGGTAATATTTCAGGAAGTGTCTCCAGAAATGATCCGCAAGTAGTTGGCTGTGGCGCCAGCGTCTGCGACTCAGAATCTCAGAATTTTGGTAAACTACCTGAGGCAAGGATGCATCTCGACGTCCAATAAGGAAGCAGAACGGGGTGATCGGATCAAGATCGGCTACATCCGAGGAGGTATACCCGAGCGGCTTTGAGTTGAGGACCCCTTCAACTTCAACCAAGACTGTTCTTAGTACTTCCTCTGTGACAGTCTGAGCCCCGATAGTTACTCTGAGGGCTGCTTTGATTGAGCGGATTTCCCTCTCCCAGCAACCGCCAAAGTGAGGTGCACCTGGTGGGTTGTAGACAAATTTGATTTGCTGGCTGGTGAGGTGACTTTGTAGTCCATCCTGCATGGCAGCAAAGGACTCACTCAGTTCACGTTCTCCCCCTTTAAAGTTGGTACCCTGGTCACACAGCAACTCATATGGTTTCCCTCGACGTGTGATGAATCGTCTCAGGGCCATTAAGAACGAGTCTGAGTCAATACTATGAAGAATGTCGAGATGGACTGCCCTGATGGTCATACATTTGAACACCACACCCCATCTTTTCTCGTTGCGGCGACCAATCTTGATAACAAAGGGGCCAAAACAGTCCATGCCCGTTGAATAGAAGGCCGGTTTGTAGTATCTCTGTCTGGTAAGAGGCAGGTCGGCCATGAGGGGAACTTCTGGACGACCTCTCCATTTTCTGCACTCCACACACTGCCGCTGGTGTCGGCGGATGGCTTCACGGCCTCTTAATATCCAGTATGTCCTTCTAATTTCTGCAAACAAACGCTCCGAACCAGGGTGGTGCAGTCTCTCATCATAATCCCTGATGATTAGTCTGGTAACTGGATTCTGAGGGTCAAGGACAATTGGGTGTAAGGCATCCACTTCCAGCACATCACAATGACGCAATCGACCTCCTACTCTAATCAGTCCCGTAACAGAGTCGAGTTCGGGAGAGAGTGAAGCCAATCTGCCTGTGCCTGACACTGGTTTTCCTGACCTCATAAGACTCAACTCTGCAGGAAAGGACTCAGCTTGGGCTTGACAGAGGATCTTAAGTTGAACTTCTCTCTGGGTATCAGCGCATGAGGTGTAGGCCGCCCCATGAAGCTCCTGACCACAGGCCTCTAAGTAGGCTGATAGGGTGTCGTATTGCTCTGGCTTTGGCAAGGGTGTGGCAATGGTCACTGACCCACAGAACGCAGACCGTCTCAACTCACTGCTTTGCACTTCAAGAGATAAGGAAGGTTGTCCAGGCCAACTATCTGGTGGTAGCTTGAGGAATGTTGGACCCTGACTCCACCGACTCCCTATTGAGAGGTCTCGGAGAAACTTGCCTCGAGTTATATCATCAGCTGGGTTGTCTCCAGATTTGACATAACACCAGGAAGCAGATACTGTCAGCTCTTGAATCTCCGCTACACGTATCCCTACAAACACTTTGTAGCGGCATGAGCTGGATTTCAACCATGTAAGCACTGTGGTGGAGTCTGACCAGAGTGTAACAGAGTGAATGGGGATTGTAAGTTCCGTAGATAGGAGTTTGGAAAGTTGAGAACCACTGAGAGCTGCACATAGCTCCAGACGGGGTATGGACTGCTGCTTGCGGGGGGCAACTCTAGACCTGGCAGCCATAAAGGCAACTTCAACTTGACCCTCTTTACTCTCTGTTCGCAGGTAAGCCACTGAGCCATATGCCTGTTCTGATGCATCACAGAAGACGTGGATCTCATGTCTACAAGACCGGTGATCCATCTGTGAGCTGAAGTAACATCTGGGCAGAGATATCTCCTCTAGTTCGCCCAACTCTTTCTCCCATTCACGCCACAAGATAAGGAGGTCCTCTGGTAACTGTGGGTCATCCCAGTCACGTCTCTTGTCCCATAGACGCTGCACCAATATCTTGGCTCTGGTTGTATAAGGGATTATATAACCGAGGGGGTCATATTGGCTTGCCAGTACACAGTAGATGTTGCGCATTGTCACGGTGGAGCAGCGTTTACCTCGATGTTTATAGCGGAGAGCGTCCGATGGGCAGTGCCAGTGGAGTCCGAGTGTAGGCTCACATACATCTTGCTGGCCTTGAAGGAGCCAGAGATCACAGGCATCTGACCTAGATTCAGGAGGAAGGTGATTAATTGCAATTGGGCAATTGCTGGCCCACTGCCGCAGTTCAAAGCCGCCAGAAGCTAAAAGTGAACAGAGCTGCTCAACCAAGTCTTTGGCCTCTTCTTTGGAGGTAACGCTATGCAGACAATTGTCAACATAAAACGACTTTTCAATTACTTCTCTGACTTTGTCTCCAGGCAGACTGTGATCCACAACGTGTCTCTGCAGGGCGTAGGTGGCACAACAGGGGCTGCATGTTGTACCGAAAGGAAGCACCTGCCATTGATACACATCTGGAAGTTGCTCTGGCTTCAAATCCCTCCACAGGAATCGAAGTAAAGGCATGTCATCAGGGAGAAGCCTCACCTGGTGAAACATACCTTTGATGTCACTGCTTACTGCTATGGAGTGCTCACGGAAACGGAGTAACACGGCCAGCAGTGATGGGCTTAGTGTGGGTCCTGGAAGAAGGAACTGGTTTAAGTTGTTACCCTCATATCCGAAGGAACAGTTATAGACAACCCGTTTTTTGTTGTTATGCTGCACCATGTGGTGGGGAATGTACCATGATTCCTTAGAGTTCTCAACCTCACTTGGCTCCAGCTTTACTGCATAGCCAGCATCCTTAAGCTTAGTGATCTCTGCCTGATAGACTGAAGCCTGATCGGAATTCTTTAGCAGCTTCCTTTCCACACCCCTAAGTTGAGGGAGAACGGCTTCTTTGGGCATGGTTAAGTGTGGCATGCTCTTTACCCGAAGGAGTGGAGTGGCATAACGCATAATGCCGTCGACTTCTACCCTTATTGTTTTCTCCTGTAGCAGTTGGATGGCTTCCTGATCCCGCTTGGATCGAGTCACAACATTTTCACTGTGGTAAGGAACCACATCCATCTGCCATAGTCTCTCAACATGAGCGAACAGGTCAGAGTTGGGGAGAACAGATGTAAAAAGGCACTGGTGAGCATTTATTCCATGTTTAATCTCATGCGTGGGGCCTTGAAGCGTCCATCCTAGACGGGTCTTAACTGCTGCAGGTCCGCCTGGTGGGCCTAGCAGAACGGGTTCAATGGGCGTAATGAGATGCGGACAGTCTGAACCAATCAACAGCACAGGTTGTACTCTATCCATTTGTTGTAGGGGAAGACCAGCTAAGTGTCGATACTTCTTCTGTAAGGAGGTCACCGGGTAGGTATGTTCAGCAAGGCCAAGTCTCTCAGCTGTGAATGCACCTCTGATGAAGAATTTCTTGTGAGGGTTGGACACAGGAGACACTGTGAAAGAAACAGCTGCCCCATGAAGTATCTGCTGATCTTGCTTCACTGTTCGCAGAATCAGGTCTTCTGGGTGTCCTTTGAGATTCAGCTGCTGAGCTGCGGCATGGAGGAGAATAGTTCTTTCAGACCCGTCATCCAGCACTGCGTAAGTCTCCATTGAGGCATCCCCATTTGTTATGATCACCTTACTCACTTTTAAGAGTACTCTGCGGCTGCTGAGAGAACGGTCTACATAGAAGATATCCTTTGTGGTACTTACAAGGCAAGAGTTCTCTTTGGGTTCAGTCTCAATGCTGGTATTCACAACCCGCTCATTCAAGTCGTGCAATACCAGGAGGTGTTTCCTATTGCAAGTCTTGCACAGAGCCTTCAGAGTGCATCTGGATGCGTGATGATTACGGCCACACCGCCAACATCGGTTATTCTTACGAATCCAGGCCTCTTTCTGGTATTTAGTTAGCTCTTTGAAGTTGTGACATCCATTAAGGAAATGGCTAGCATTGTCACAATAAGGGCAGTAGGCACATGACTTCCCTCTGTCCTTGTTGGAGCCAGGTCTGGTCTCGGGAGCAGACACTCTGGGTTCACGTTCTATGAGAGGCTTCTCTATACCCATCAGTATGCTTGTGGGTTTTACTAGGGGCTTGGAGTCATAACGGCCATCTCTTCTCTTGATTGATGAGTCAGGAGCACAAGTAACTGTTCTCGAAGTATCATCCTGAACTTGGAGCTCGTACTCCAACCAATCCGCAAAATCAAGAAGAGTAGGAACTGTTATTCTTGATGGGTGAACATGCCTCTTGAAACTGGTCCTAAGCTCGTGAGGAAGTTTACCTTGTAACCTGGACACGTGTGAACCACATTCCAATTCAGCTCTCCCTTCTGACCCCAGCTGCTCTAGCATGCTTACTAATGAACGGACACGGAGGGCAAATAGACTGAATGCTTTAACATCTCCTGACTTGATGTTGGGACCTTCCAGAACTTCGGAAATGTTCCGCAAAACAAGCTTGTGTGGTTGACCATACATTGTTATTAGAGCTCGCATGGTGTCTGTGTAGGGTCTCAGAGAATTACAGTAAGAATCGGCTACCAACATTGCTTCTTCAACCTTTAAGTGATCAGTCAGGACCTGATATTTGAAGCGTTCAGTTGCATCTGCAGGGAGAATGTTCTCCAGTGCCATCCGCAATCTCGAAAACTGTCTTGGGTCTGCTGACGTTAAGACAGGTATGGTAGGTGCAGGTCCCCGGTAAATCCTTTCTTGCATGTGTACCATGTCAGCTCTAGGTGTAGTCGCAGGTCGCTGTGGTAGGTGGAACTCCTCACCTGAATAATCCCCATTTCTGATTGGAGAATTGTCTTCATAGTAATGGACAGCTTCAGCAGGCTGTGATGACCGCCGTAGGGTAGCACGGTGACTCTCACTAGCACGAGTCTGCTCTAATCTGTGTGATAGTGTGAAGTCCCCCATCTGCCTTGTCAGCTGCTCACACGGGACAGATCTGTGCTGGAAAACATCGCCAGGATATGCTGCAGGCTCCCTCTGGGTAACTGATGGACACTGACTAAGTGTGGGTTGGGGCACCTTAGTACGAGGGGCTGGTACTGGGGTCACTGAGCGGCGAGAAGTCTCTATGCATGTGCTTATCTGCTGGATCTCTTGCTTTAATGTAGCGTTCTCCGCTTTGATTCCTCGTAGTGCAGACAGGATCTCGGGTAGGATGTGGCTGCGAAGCTCATCACTGTCTCTCTTCATCTCTGTCCACATAGACTTAATGTCAGATAGCTGTTGGGCTTGAAGGTGAGGCTCATCCTCCTCTGATTGTGTCTCTCGCCATTCGTCTTGAAGTAGTAGATCACCTGTGTATGAGGACTGGCTCTTTGGAGATGATGATCTTGATCCATACTCTGACATGGGTAGAGCTTCCTCTATTCTATCTTCATTCAGACATGCTGTTGGTAATGCTCTCTTCACATAGCCTGATCCAGGGACTTGGTAATCTTCCAGATGCGCAGGCAGCCTTATTTGTCGTCTAGGGCGGACAACAGGAGGATCTGACTTGGAATTGGACGTCATCTCTCTGCTGCAATTCACTATCCGGCTCGAAGGACCAATTGAAATGTAGGGGTTCGGAAGTTACACTATTTGGATTGGTGTGAAACGCAGCAGGCAGTCGGTAAGGACTGAATGAGGTGACTCTTAATTGAAGACGCACCAAGCAATGTCTAGTTTCCTTTTTAGTTTACTGAAGAAATTGAAGTATACAGGTGTGGTTCTGTAAGAATTAAACAAGAGAAATACACTTACTGATATATACATAAATACAAGTATAACATAAATATAACTGTCACTTTAAATCACTAAACCATAATTAAATGGACATTGTAATGACATTAATTAGGCATTCTGAACAGTCCTGGGTGTTACTTCTTTAAATGTACACAAGAGGGCGCTACTAGCATGTGAATACTGCTCAAGCATGCATCAGTGAACATAAGCATGTGACAAACGGCTGATCATCGCGTGATAATAATCATCTCCAAATAGCGCGTTCATACAGCATTAACATGAACTATATATATATATATATATAGATACTCCGTACTGAAGCAGAGCATAAGAATGCAATGATATACACTAAATAGGAAGATTAATCCTGTCAGGATGTTGCTTATAAACTGCTTTTACGAAATGTAAAACAAACGGGCGAGTTCTCAATCACAACAGAAAATATATATTCTATACTCACTTCTTTCACATATACGCACACAGTAACTCCATATAAACTAGAACTAAATGGCAATCCAGTGTGGATGGATAAGTTAGACTGAAGCTGGTGAACTTTCCATTCTCGCATGCATGACGCAGCTACTCTCTTTTCTCTTCTAGCTTGACTTCGGCATATGTACGGAATAATGAGGTATCACCGAGCACTCTGATTGGTCGGGATTATCCGGGACATTCAAGAATATCAGGGCCTTTTGTACAATACGCGTGCAGTCCATAAAAAGTGACTGTAATCATATGAGCTTTTAAATGTTATACTCAAATACAAGTGCTAATTTATTAAATATGATTACATTCAATCATTACCCAGCACTGGAAATTGGTAGTAAATATACAAAAAGTAACGTATTGAATTAAACTAACTCTTTTTGGAAAGATGAATATTTTCTCGATAAACCTTCTCCCATAATCTGTTATTTACAACTTTATATGTATTTTTTTACAGTAAAGAGTAAAAGGCATATGGGTCGATGACATACTGATGTTTTATTAATGTTGAAATCATGAATTCATTACATTCAGCAAATATGAACACTTTACTACAAAGTGTAAAACATACTGAAATACAGATATTCCTAATCATTTGAAATGACAATTATTTAGTGACTTTTTTTATTGTTGCAGTGGAATATTTTTTTTAATGTGTCTCTGGAGCACAGAAGCAGTCATAAGCAGCACAGCTATATTTGTAGAAATATCCAACAATACATTGTATGGGTCACAATTATACATTTTTATTTTATGCCAAAAATCATTAGATATTAAGATCATGTTCCATGAAGATATTTTGTACCCTAAATATATTAAAACTTAATTATTGATTATTAATATGCATTGCTAAAAACTTCATTTGAACAACTTTAAAGATGATTTTCTCAATATTTAGATTTTTTTGCACCCTCAGATTTTCAAATATTGTCCGATCATAACAAACCATGCATCAAATAGCCGGGTTTCCATTCAAAGTTGCGAATTGAACATATGCATAAAATTGTAATATCGCATAAAACATATGCAAACAAACACCGTTTCCATCCAACGAGTCAAAGAGAACAAAATCAAAGTCAGTCCCTGGTAAACTGGCACTAAACAAACTAGGATAATAGTGAATATAATAATGTTCACATATGAAAGATGACTTGCGCCTCAGAGCGAGCAGACGAAACACCATAAATGCAGTCAGTCTTTCGGAGGGAACACAGTCGTGTAAGACACTTATACAGAGATACTTCGACAGACTTTACTCAGAACAGCACGTCAGATCGGTGCTGCTGCTCCGTTATCCCGTCTCTCCGCGCAAGCTCACGTGACGTTTCTTCATGCGCGTGCGGGAATGCATTCGGTAAACGTGTTTGCATCTCCCGTTATTCGCATTAACCCTTTACACACAAGTCAAAAACACCTCGAGCGAGCGTAAAAACTTATTTTGCGAATTAAGGGATTTTATTCGAAATTCCATCGTTTCTCAAGCGATGCTTAAAAATGCGCATTAAAACCGCGTGACGCAAACCCAGCTATTAATGAACAGCTATTTTATTCAGCTATCATCTTATGCATAAATCTCAATTTGCAAAAATTGACACGTATGACTGGTTTTGTGCTCAGGGTCACACATAAGATACGCTATAGTGTTTAGACATCACAAAACATAGATATTGAATTATATGCATGAGTCGTGCTTTTGTTGTTTTTAAATAGGAAAATGAAAACCCATGACACCTCACTGATGCTGGAGTTTGTGCTAAACGAGTGCATAAATTAATATAGTTTAAAGAACTAAAAAAAAAAAAAAAAAATTGATCTTAGGAAATATTCTAATATTTTGAGATACTGATTTTTGACTTTCATGAGCTGTAATCATCAAATATAAAAAATAAAAACTTTTGAAGTGTTTTACTTTACATGTAATGTATCTAAAATATAGGAAAGTTTCACTTTTTGAAATAATTTACAAGAAAAAATGAACTTTTTCATCAGATTCTAATTTTGTAAGTCTGTAGGACATGTGATCTTTGCTGCTTGCAGTGTCAGTAAAGCACCAGCATGTGGCGCCAGCGGCCGCGTCTTCAGTGCGCAGCTGCATCATTCAGCAGAGAAAGACCTGCTAATAACGCATCTGTGATCCGATAAACAACCCCACACCATTCCCTGCTCCGAGCTGGAGACCCTGTCCTCTCATACACCTGCGCCAGTGTCTCTCTCTCTCGAGCAAAGCCAGGCTTCTTCTGCTGAAACCCTCGCAGGAGCTGCATGCGCACCGTGGGGAGGTGATGACTCTGCCAGGCGTGGTCGAAGCCTGTCATACACGTCCAAAACAGAGGGATGCGGAGGTCTAGGAGAACGCAGACCCAAAACAACTCTGAGAAAACGCTAGGTTTGGACACATTGCAGATTCACGAGGCGTGTGTGCGCGCAAAGGACAAAGAGGAGACGATGTTGTAAGGTACGCATCTCTTGCCTCATTTTTCCATCACTGTTTGAGTCAATATCTGAGTTTTCCAGGGATGTAATCCGTGCATGCACATGAAGGAATTTCAGACTCCATGCATGCATCACATTGATGACGGATTGCTATGAAACAGTATGAGCGCGCGAATAACCTATAATGATTGATTACTCCCTCCCTCGTCAGTAAGCGCACTGGACAAAATGCTATTCGATTGTGTGCATTGTTTAAATATTAATGCTGATGCATGCTATTATTAAAGCGTGTTGTCTTGGATTAATCCGAGGCCCTGGATCCGCGTTAATGATCGTGCTTCTCGTGTAGACTGGTTTATTTAGCCCTCATGTTTTGGAGTGTAAAGCACGGTTGATGGTGTTTAATGGGGCTGGTGCTGATGCTGCGGAGCTCGTGTTGTTGCTAGGCAGCCGCGTAAAGGCCCGAACAAACACATAATAACATCTTATCAATGAATGCATGTATAAATGGCTCCATCATGCCCTTTTAGACCCCCCCCCCTAGCAGTTAAACGCTGCTTTTGTCGCCCACGGCAGCTGAGAGGGTGTTGTTGTGCTCTGGAAGAGGTGGGTGTGACACAGGAGTCTTTCTTTCTCTCTGGAGAGATACAGAAGATGCTCTCTGCTCCGTCTCCAGCGCTCTTAAAACCACTAAACCTCTGCCAAATACTCTCCAGATGACCCGTTTCTTGTTAGGAGCTTGACTTTTGAATTACCTTCTTGAGCATTAATGCATATTTTGATAATGTATTCATTGAATTAGCTGTTTGAGGTTCAGCTGCACGGGGAACGGGACCGAGGGGGGTTGTGGGTGTGTAATAGACTTAGGCCAAATATAGACTTCAAAAGTGGCATGGAAGATTAATTTTCATGCTGTAAAGATGCCTTTAGATCATAGATTGTCCAGATTTGAACAATATGAATGGTTAAAAACCTCCATCCAACTCTGACCTATAATATTTGGTCCCCTCTGAGATTTTACTCTTTTAAAATATTTAATAACACATGCACATGTTCTCTGCTCTCTCAGAAACAGAGTAAAACAGCTGTCTCTGGGGCGGTACCTTTGTGCTTTATTTACTCATAATAGCTGCATATTAGTTCCTCAAGTGTGCATATTAGGATCCAAAGTGCAGATATTAAATTTATTAAAATAAATATTTTTGTTGAGTGTTACATCAGGTCACATGACACATATAAACAAATATAATATTTAATCTAGTATTTGTTTTAAAATGAGTGATTTAATTTAGCATTTTTATTATTTAAATATTATATTATACACCCTGCAGCTCGGACCCTGGTCTCAAATATTTCTAAAATACTTTTATGAACATATTTGTAACTCTGGAGCACAAACGCAGTCATAAGCAGCACAGGTATATTTGTAGCAATAGCCAACAATACATTGTATGGGTCAAAATTATACATTTTTCTTAATGCCAAAAATCATTAGGATATTAAGATCATGTTCCATTAAGATATTTAGTAAATTGTCTACATTAAAAAAAAAAAAATTATTAGTAATATGCATTGCTAAGAACTTCATTTAAACAACTTTAAAGATGATTTTCTCAATATTTAGATTTTTTTGCACCCTCAGATTCCAGATTTACAAATATTGTCCAAACCATACATCAATGGAAATATTATTTATTCAGCTTTCAGATGATGCATAAATCTCATTTTCACAAAATAATTGCCCCTTATGACTGGTTTTGTGCTCCGGGGTCACAAATAAATTTAATTGAACATGCACTTTAATGTTGACTGTCTGTTGTTTTAAGCTAAACTGACTGTATTTCAATCATGACGACTCTCAGAATGAATTTGAGCAGTGTTTATTAGTACGCACGCATGCACATAGGCTTGGTCTTGGCAGACTAGATCTGCTGCAGACGAAACAGTGAATTTAATTCAGACTGTTGCAAGGAAAATAGAGTTTCACGACTGAACTATATATTTTTGCGATTACAGTTAAGTGAGTGGAAGTTGCTGTCGTTAATATATCTCAGTGTAGCTGTACATGTTCATGTGTTGCTGCTTTAAAGCAATCTATTGCTATTTATGCAGAATTTGGGACCAGCTCACCGAATCTGAACATACTCCAAGAACAGATGTTTGTGTGGAAGAAACTGAAGCCATTCACCTTATTAGAAGTTACTATTACAGTTACTTTAACATAACCAACAAGCTACTAAGCGATCGTGTATAATTATTGCCATTTATATGATCATGTTGGAAATGATTTCATAATGGATATGACTTTTGTCAAGTTTGTACATGATGTAACAATGTGCCTCGTAAGATCAGAAATAATCAAACATAGGGGAAAAAGCATGCTTTGTGTGAGGATTTAGTTTGGAGTTGGGAGCACACACAGAGCCCGCAAGAGTAGAATTCAAACTCCAAACAAAGCATAGAAATTGTTTTTTTTTATTCTGCTGAAAATGCATTCTGTTCCACCTCATGATTGCTTTAAAAGCATGCATTTTTGAGTTCTCAGTGCATTATGCAGAAGTGAACGCACCCAGAACCACACATTAACTTAATTATAAGATTCGTCTAAAATCAATCCAGCATCACTTTATCCATTATACATCTCCCTCATATACTTCATGCCCCCCCCCACTTCCTCCAAGCATTAAGGACTGTCAGTGGGGGAGAAAGCCCTCATCCGGTCAGGAAAGCTCTGTTTCAGACCGATCGATACGTAACAGACCCATGAACATGTCTCAGCTTGACATCACGATCCTGCAGAAGCCAGAGCTGTGCATGTTTCAGATTAAACTGTAGTTCATATGAACACGAAGACTGCAGCCTGAGGATGGATCGCTGTTATAGAAGAGAGACGCGGTTCATTTGGATCCGCTCGGGTACAAATCTGTGCTTGAAACTGATCCAGGAACAGCGCAGAGTGAGTCTGGTGTCTGGATCCAAAGAGGCCCCGCTCATTATAGAGTCTCCCCAGAGAGAGGAGCTCTTAGCGGGGGTCCCAGAGCACCTGAGCCCCTGCAGACCACCAGACACAAAGATACTGGCACTGAGTGCATTAACTCAGACTGTGTGTGTGTGTGTGTGTGTGTGTGTGTGTGTGTGTGTGTGTGTGTGTGTGTGTGTGTGTGTGTGTGTGTGTGTGTGTCTGTGTGTGTGTGTGTGTGTGTGTGCACGTGTGTGTGTGTGTGTGTGTGTGTGTGTGTGTGTGTGTGTGTGTGTGTGTGTGTGTGTGTGTGTGTGTGTGTGTGTGTGTGTGTGTGTGTGTGTGTGAGTGAGTGAGAGTGTGAGAGAGTGAGAGAGAGAGAGAGAGAGAGAGAGAGAGAGAGAGAGAGAGAGAGAGAGAGAGAGAGAGAGAGAGAGAGAGATGAGAGAGAGAGAGAGAGAGAGAGAGAGAGAGAGAGATGTGTGTGTGTGTGTGTGGTTTATGAGGACACAAATTTGTATAATGTGGGTATGACTGTGTGT
Source organism: Schizopygopsis malacanthus (assembly GCA_027474115.1). Taxonomy (NCBI): domain Eukaryota; kingdom Metazoa; phylum Chordata; class Actinopteri; order Cypriniformes; family Cyprinidae; genus Schizopygopsis; species Schizopygopsis malacanthus. The sequence goes on along the minus strand of CM049869.1, from coordinate 997,588 downwards.
GTGTGCATGTCACCGTCTCCTGTGAGGGCTAAGTGTGTGTGTGTGCGTGTGCGTGTGCGTGTGCGTGTGTGTGTGTGTGTGTGTGTGT
>CM049869.1:957500-992500 GCA_027474115.1 Schizopygopsis malacanthus | reverse complement strand
TGTGAAATCATGCGTATTGTTGTCAAATATAAGACAAAAAAATTATTCTTCCTTTAAAAAAAAAAAAGTTTATGTGACTCTGGAGCACAAAAGCAGTCATAACGCAGCACAGGTATATTTGTAGCAATAGTCAACAATACATTGTATGGGTCAAAATTATACATTTTTATTTTATGCCAAAAATCATTAGAATATTAAGATCATGTTCCATGTAGATATTTTGTAAATTTCACACTGTAAATATACAGTTTTTGTACTTGTATCACAATTCTGACTTTTGTCTTGCAATTGCAAGTTTATATTTCACAATTCATATTTTTCAATAACACTTTATTTTAAGGACCTATTCTTGCTATTAACCTGTTGCTTATTGGCATGCATATTACATGAGATTATGTGAAATTAAAGTCCCAATAACCTTTTTATTTTTTGAATCCCAAGACGATAGGACAATATTTGGCTGATTTAAAAATCTGGAATCTGAGGGTGCAAAAAAGTCAAAATATTGAGAAAATTGCTTTTAAAGTTGTTCAAATGAGGTTCTTAGCAATGCATATTACTAATCAATAATTATGTTTTAATATATTTATGATATGAAATGTGCAAAATATCTTCATGGAACATGATCTTAATATCCTAATGATTTTTGGCATGACAGAAAAATGTATAATTTTGGCCCATACAATGTATTGTTGGCTATTGCTACAAATATACCTGCTGCTTATGACAAATATCATCATTTTTCCATTCAGACACTTAAAAGTAACACGAGTTTTAGTTTCAAACTTAATAAATGTAATTTATAAAGTCAATTCAGTTGATGCCCTTGTCTTCGGAGGTGAAATGAACTTGAGACAAACTTCTCTTAACACGAAGCCCTTGTGTTGGTTTTGCTGCTGGTGTCTGTAGCCGTCAGTATGGTGACCCCCATTAACGACCTGCACGGATGGGACCCGGGCTCCATGGTGAAGGGCGAGAGACTGATGCGCTGCAAGCTGGCCAGTGTTCACCGTCTGCTGGATCTGTACGGCTGGACACAGCTGCCCAACACCTGCCTCACCGTAAGAAACAGCTGCCGAGACTCACTGCAGTGCAAGCAGCGCCAGTTACGCAAGCAGATCACTTTTTTAAATAACTAGTAAAGTAACACATTACACATAAAACACAATGTAACACTTTTTTAATTTAGAAAGAAATATCTGAGTTACGTTTTCAAATAAGTTCTAGACTAAATATCGACATGATCTTACTGTAGATCTAGACTAAATATGAACATGATCTTACTGTAGCTCTAGACTAAATATGAACATGATCTTACTGTAGTTCTAGACTAAATATCAACATGATCTTACTGTAGTTCTAGACTAAATATCAACATGATCTTACTGTAGTTCTAGACTAAATATCGACACGATCTTACTGTACAGACTAAATATCATCCCGATCTTACTGTAGCTCTAGACTAAATATCAACATGATCTTAAATATCTGTAGCTCTAAATATCAACATGACTAAATATCAACTTACTGATCTTACTGTAGTTCTAGACTAAATATCGACACATGATCTAGACTAAATATCAACAAGATCTTACTGTAGTTCTAGACTAAATATCAACATGATCTTACTGTAGCTCTAGACTAAATATCGACTAAATATCGATGATCTTACTGTAGCTCTAGACTAAATATCAACATGATCTTACTGTAGCAGACTAGACTACTGTAGTTCTAGACTAAATATCGACATGATCTTACTGTAGTTCTAGACTAAATATCAACATGATCTTACTGTAGCTCTAGACTAAGTTCTAGACTAAATATCAACATGATCTTACTGTAGCTCTAGACTAAATATCAACATGATCTTACTGTAGTTCTAGACTAAATATCAACATGATCTTACTGTAGCTCTAGACTAAATATCGACATGATCTTACTGTAGCTCTAGACTAAATATCAACATGATCTTACTGTAGTTCTAGACTAAATATCAACATGATCTTACTGTAGTTCTAGACTAAATATCAACATGATCTTACTGTAGTTCTAGACTAAATATCAACATGATCTTACTGTAGCTCTAGACTAAATATCAACATGATCTAGACTAAATATCTGTAGCTCTAGACTAAATATCAACATGATCTTACTGTAGCTCTAGACTAAATATCAACATGATCTTACTGTAGTTCTAGACTAAATATCAACATGATCTTACTGTAGTTCTAGACTAAATATCAACATGATCTTACTGTAGCTCTAGACTAAATATCAACATGATCTTACTGATCTAGACTAAATATCAACATGTAGCTCTAGACTAAATATCAACATGATCTTACTGTAGTTCTAGACTAAATATCAACATGATCTTACTGTAGCTAGACTAAATATCAACACGATCTTACTGTAGCTCTAGATAAATATCAACATGTAGTTCTAGACTAAATATCAACATGATCTTACTGTAGTTCTAGACTAAATATCAACATGATCTTACTGTAGTTCTATCTAGACTAAATATCAATATGATCTTACTGTAGTTCTAGACTAAATATCAACATGATCTTACTGTAGCTCTAGACTAAATATCAACATGATCTTACTGTAGTTCTAGACTAAATATCAACACGATCTTACTGTAGCTCTAGACTAAATATCAACATGATCTTACTGTAATCTAGACTAAATATCAACATGATCTTACTGTAGCTCTAGACTAAATATCAACATGTCTTACTGTAGCTCTAGACTAAATATCAACATGATCTTACTGCTAGACTAAATATCAACATGATCTTACTGTAGTTCTAGACTAAATATCAACATGATCTTACTGAGCTCTAGACTAAATATCTGTAGTAGCTCTAGACTAAATATCAACATGATCTTACTGTAGTTCTAGACTAAATATCAACATGATCTTACTGTATCTAGACTAAATATCTGATCTTACTGTAGTTCTAGACTAAATATCAACATGATCTTACTGTAGTTCTAGACTAAATATCAACATGATCTTACTGTAGTTCTAGACTAAATATCAACATGATCTTACTGTAGTTCTAGACTAAATATCAACATGATCTTACTGTAGCTCTAGACTAAATATCAACATGATCTTACTGTAGTTCTAGACTAAATATCAACATGATCTTACTGTAGTTCTAGACTAAATATCAACATGATCTTACTGTAGCTCTAGACTAAATATCAACATGATCTTACTGAGCTCTAGACTAAATATCTGTAGTTCTAGACTAAATATCAACATGATCTTACTGTAGTTCTAGACTAAATATCAACATGATCTTACTGTAGTTCTAGACTAAATATCAACACGATCTTACTGTAGTTCTAGACTAAATATCAACATGATCTTACTGTAGCTCTAGACTAAATATCAACATGATCTAGACTACGACACGATGTAGCTAAATATCTAGACTAAATATCAACATGATCTTACTGTATCTTACTGTAGTAGTCTAGACTAAATATCAACATGATCTTACTGTAGTTCTAGACTAAATATCAACACGATCTTACTGTAGCTCTAGACTAAATATCAACATGATCTTACTGTAGTTCTAGACTAAATATCAACATGATCTTACTGTAGCTCTAGACTAAATATCAACATGATCTTACTGTAGTTCTAGACTAAATATCAACATGATCTTACTGTAGCTCTAGACTAAATATCAACATGATCTTACTGTAGCTCTAGACTAAATATCAACATGATCTTACTGTAGTTCTAGACTAAATATCAACATGATCTTACTGTAGCTCTAGACTAAATATCAACATGATCTTACTGTAGCTCTAGACTAAATATCAACATGATCTTACTGTAGCTCTAGACTAAATATCAACATGATCTTACTGTAGTTCTAGACTAAATATCAACATGATCTTACTGTAGCTCTAGACTAAATATCAACATGATCTTACTGTAGTTCTAGACTAAATATCAACATGATCTTACTGTAGCTCTAGACTAAATATCAACATGATCTTACTGTATCTCGACTAAATATCAACATGATCTTACTGTATCTCGACTAAATATCAACATGATCTTACTGTATCTAGACTAAATATCAACATGATCTTACTGTAGTTCTAGACTAAATATCAACACGATCTTACTGTAGCTCTAGACTAAATATCAACATGATCTTACTGTAGCTCTAGACTAAATATCAACACGATCTTACTGTAGCTCTAGACTAAATATCAACATGATCTTACTGTAGTTCTAGACTAAATATCAACATGATCTTACTGTAGCTCTAGACTAAATATCAACATGATCTTACTGTAGCTCTAGAGCTCTAAAGACTATATCAACATGATCTTACTGTAGCTCTAGACTAAATATCAACATGATCGATCTAGACTAAATATCTGTCTTACTGTAGCTCTAGACTAAATATCAACATGATCTTACTGTAGTAGACTAAATATCAACATGATCTTACTGATCTTAACTAGACTAAATATCAACATGATCTTACTGTAGTTCTAGACTAAATATCAACATGATCTTACTGTAGCTAGACTAGACTACTGTAATATCAACACGATCTTACTGTAGCTCTAGACTAAATATCAACATGATCTTACTGTAGCTTCTAGACTAAATATCAACATGATCTTACTGTAGTTCTAGACTAAATATCAACATGATCTTACTGTAGCTCTAGACTAAATATCAACATGATCTTACTGTAGTTCTAGACTAAATATCAACATGATCTTACTGTAGTTCTAGACTAAATATCAACATGATCTTACTGTAGCTCTAGACTAAATATCAACACGATCTTACTGAGTTCTAGACTAAATATCAACACTTATGTAACTCTAGACTAAATATCAACACGATGTAGTTCTAGACTAAATATCAACACGATCTTACTGTAGCTCTAGACTAAATATCAACATCTTACTGATTCTAGACTAAATATCAACACGATCTTACTGTAGCTCTAGACTAAATATCAACATGATCTTACTGTAGTCTAGACTAAATATCAACATGATCTTACTGTAGCTCTAGACTAAATATCAACATGATCTTACTGTAGCTAGACTAAATATCAACATGATCTTACTGTATTCTAGATAAATATCTGATCTTACTGTAGTTAGACTAGACTAAATAGACTAAATATCACACATCTAGACTAAATATCTGTCTTACTGTCTAGACTAAATATCTGATCTTACTGTAGCTCTAGACTAAATATCAACATGATCTTACTGTAGTCTAGACTAAATATCAACACGATCTTACTGTAGTTCTAGACTAAATATCAACATGATCTTACTGTAGCTCTAGACTAAATATCAACATGATCTTACTGTAGCTCTAGACTAAATATCAACACGATCTTACTGTAGCTCTAGACTAAATATCGACATATCTTACTGTAAATATCGACACTGTAGCTCTAGACTAAATATCGACATGTCTTACTGTAGCTCTAGACTAAATATCAACATGATCTTACTGTAGTTCTAGACTAAATATCAACATGATCTTACTGTAGTTCTAGACTAAATATCACTGTACAGATGACACGATCTTACTGTAGTTAGACTAAATATCGACTAAATATCAACATGATCTTACTGTAGTTCTAGACTAAATATCAACATGATCTTACTGTAGATCTAGACTAAATATCAACACGATCTTACTGTAGTTCTAGACTAAATATCAACACAATATTTTTTGTACCCTCAGATTACAGATCTTCAAATAGTTCTATTGTCCTATCATAACAAACCATACATCACTGGAATGACTATTTATTCAGCTTTCATGTGATGCATAAATCACAATTTTGAGAAATATACACTTATGACATGTTTTGTGCTCCAGCTTTTCACTGATGGCTGAATTACCCCTTCCTGTGAGATATTGTGAGTCGTTTTAGATGCAAGCGTCTCTTTCTCTCTGCAGATGCGTGTTAGTAAAGAACAGGAACATTTCCTCGTGCTGCCGGACGGTTTGGCGTACGCAGAGGCGACCGCCTCCAATCTGGTGAGACTCTAACACACACAAACCAAACCGGTTCCTCCTCATGAGAGCCTTTCTCTGGGAACAGCATCCAAATGAAGGTCACCAGATTCAGACTGTGTGTATTACTTGCTGATAAAACCGAAAGATTCAGCATGTTCGGGACATATTTTGTGCATTGTTGCAAAAATAAGGCACGTGGAAATATTTCTGGTTTTCATGCTTGTATACAAACTGCACACTTTGTAATAGATAAAATATGAAACAATGCATACTAAATGGAAAATGCAGCAATTAAATGTTTGCACATTGGTGGCCAAAATTATTTCCAGCAGCTAAAAAATGGTTTTGTTTGCAAAATGATCAAATGGAATGTTCTCTTAACGTTATTATTTCTATATTTTGCTGTAATGTAAGTATAGGAAATATCAGTTTTACATTTCCAAACATTCATTTAGCCATTAATTGTAATAACCCAGTGAGCTTTTTGTGCTCCACACAGAGATCAGGGCCATATCCACAAAACATTTGATCTTACCACTAAGAGTTATTCTAAATAAACAGCAGTAAAAGTTTATAGCGAAACGTTTTCTCTTAAAACCTGTTCACAAAGCTGCTGAGGAGAGAAAGGGGGCGGGGTTTACCTCGCTGCTACGGGATGCTTATTATCTATGCACACAGTGATTGGCTGATAGTCTCTGTCAGAGATTTATTCATAGAAATATTAGATATTATGTTGCCATATTCAAATAAGGATTTTAAAAATGCAAGCCTAAGTGTCACTAATTAAACAAGTATATGTTCAGCTAATTGTCAGTGTCTTGCATGTGTGCTTCTCATAATTAGCTTAATCAGCTTTTTAATTAACAGAGTGGAATAATCATAGCTGATACTAAGACATGCAAACATAAAATAAAACCAAGAAAGTAAAATATGGAGATATGATAACCTCCAAAACCAAATATAGGCCTTTATAAAAACTCATTATCATCAGATGTTTCTCAAATGTTTAATATTATTAAAGACTGTTATTATTTTTAAGATTGTCTCCTAAATCAGCAAGTTATGAGCTACTTTTAGCCTGATCTGATCATCTGTGATTAGATGAACAAACTGAGACTGAATCCAGAAGAACTGAAAGAAACTCTGCTCAAGTGCACCGAGGACAAAAACTATTAATAAAGAAAATCTATTTATCACAGCGTCCTCATTTACAGCATTTATACACAAGTGCCTAAAGCGCTGTTTCTTGAAGCATCCGTTCTTCTGGATTTAGTCTCAGTTTGTTCATCTAATCACAGATGATCAGATCAGACAGAAATATCACTGCATTATTACAATTAATGACTAAATTGGTAGTGTAATCTGATATTTCCTACTGGGGCAAAATATAGAAATAACTGACTTCAACCTCTTAGCTGTCACCGTCCAAGTAAATTTACTTCACTATATTATAATTAAATCCTAATCTAATCATAAAAAACTAAACTATATATCGTTGGAAAGGTCTAAGACTGCTAGATATTGTTCTAGATATTCTTGCAAAAAAAATTATGTGGGAAAATTAATAATTAATTTATGACAAGAGTGCATCTGGAAAGATCTGCATCATAACCTTTGCCTTTATCTGACACTTTAGAAATCATAAGAAATGATATATGACTTGAAAACTTCATTCATTCTTTGAAATCCATTTTAAAATTGCATTATGTAAATGATTATGTAATGTATTATATTATGCAACCTTATATGTATTATTTTATGTAAATGATACATCAAAATCATGTTACAAAATGAATTATGCGTTTGGATAGTGCACAATAATGTCTATGTTCAACACTGCGAGTGACAGTTTTTGTATTTACTCTGAAAATACAAGTGTTCTAATAATTGTATTCTAATTATGTATTTATTTATATATATGACAAGATTTTTAAAAACATAAATTACTCATTTTTATTTTATTTTTGTATCCCGGAGATTTGTGAAACACATATATTACTTTTATGTATTTTTTTTTTTTATTCATATCACAAGATTTTTTAAAACATAAATTACTAATTTTTATTTTTATTTTGTTTTATCGTATCCCCAAAGTTTGTGTAACACATAAATTAATTGTATTTGTTAATTTATTTATTTACTTATATAACAAGATTTTGAAAAACATAAATTACTCATTTTTATTATATATTTTTTTTTTGTATCCCCAAAATGTGTGGAACAGATAAATTACTTTTATGTATTTTTGTATTTTTTATTTATTTCACAACATTTTGAAAAACGTAAATTACTAATTTTTATTAAAAAAAATTATATATGTATTTTGAGGTCCAGCTTTCCACTGATGGCACAAAAAATATTTATAAAATAATAATCAGTATTATTATGTTTATGATTATTATAGATGCATTGGTTCAAATCACCTACAGATCTGAAAGTTGTCATCATTTTTTTTATTATTCTAGCACTGATTAACTAAATGAATTATACGTTTGGATAGTGCACAATAATGTCTATGTTCAGCACGCGAGTGACAGTTTTTGTATTTACTCTGAAGTGTTCTAATAATTGTATTTAAATATAAACGAATGATTGTGTTTCTCAAACCCGTGTTTACATCTATTGAAGCATGATGTGAAAGAGTCGATGCTGCAGCTGGTGAAGGGAAAGCATGGTCTCTCTCTGTGCAGGTGAAGGTGAATGTTCTGGGGCAGGTTGTGGAGAAAGGCAGCACTTCTCTGGACGTGGATCTGTCTGTGTTTGCTCTGCATTCTGCCGTATATTCAGCTCGACCGGACATCCGCTGCCTTCTGCACCTCCACACTCCAGCCACGGCCGCGGTATCACCTCACGACTGCTTTCTACAGACTCTCTGAGCAAAACAATCATTTAACAATCAGACGAAATATTAGCATTACATTTCATGTGTTTGTATTTACTGTTTAATATTTACATGTCATAAATTACTTATGTATCCATCTACCTATCCGTATTTGTTTACCTAGCAGGTTTGTGTAACACATAAATGACAAGCATTTGTTTTATTATTTTATTTTATTTTATTTTATTTTATTTTATTTTATTTTAAAACATAAATTACAAAAAAAAATTATATATTTTTTTGTATCCCGGAGATTTGTGAAACACATAAATTACTATTATTTATTTATTTATTTATTTATTTATTTATTTATTTATTTATATCACAATATTTTTTAAACAAAAATTACTAATTTCTATTTTTATTTTTTTTTGTATCCTCAAAATTTGTGAAACACATAAATTACTTTTATGTATGTATTTATGTTTTTATTTATATCACAATATTTTGAAAAACATAAATTAGTAATTTTTTTAATAATTTTTTTTTGTACCCCGGAGATTTGTGTAACACATAAATTACTTCATAAATGTATTTATTTGTTTGTTTGTTTATTTATTTATTTATTTATTTATTTATTTATTTATTTATTTATTTATTTATTTATTTATGTCACATGATTTTGAAAACATAAATTACTCTTTTTATTTGTATCCCCAAAATTTCTGAAACACATAAATTACTTCTATTTATTTATTTATTTATTTTTTTTATTTTTTATTCATTTATTTTTTTATTTATTCATTTATCTATCTATCTATTTATTTATTTATTTATTTATTTATCTATTATTTTTTTATTTATTTTTTTATTTATTTTTTTTTTTATTCATTTATCTATCTATCTATCTATTTATTTATTTATTTTTTTATTTATTTATGTCACATGATTTTGAAAACATAAATTACTCTTTTTTTTTTTGTATCCCCAAAGTTTGTGAAACACATAAATTACTTGTATGTATTTTTGGTTTATTTTTTTATTATTTTATTTACAAGATTATGAAAAATAATTTTATCTATGAATATCCTATATTTATTTTGAGGTCCAGCCTTCCACTTTTTAATATTATTTATAAAATAATAACATTATTATGATGATTATGATTATTATAGATGCATTAGCTCAAATCACAAGACAGATCTGAGAGTTGTCGATTATTAAATTGTCTTAAAATGATTTAAGCAGCACTTTTTCCTGCCATTCAGATATTCTCTCAATCCTAAAATGATTTTTGTATTATTCTAGCTGTGATGAACTCCTGTAGCTAACACTATTAATCTGTCACACAGGTGTCAGCCATGAAATGTGGCCTCCTGCCGCTATCCCATGAGGCTTTGCTGGTGGGCGACGTGGCTTATTATGACTATAATGGAGCGATGGAGGAAGAAGCGGACCGAGTGGAGCTCCAGAAGAGCCTCGGCCCCACATGCAAGGTCTGGCCGTAGATCACAGTGCTTGTGCCGAGGGTGATGAAGTATTGCTGCTCTGAGGAACATCTGTCTGACTCTAATAGGTGCTGGTTTTGAGGAACCATGGGATCGTGGCTCTGGGGGAGTCAGTGGAGGAGGCCTTCTACACCATCTACCACATCCAGACCGCCTGCCAAACACAGGTGGACAAGATATGAAGAGTGGAGAGGAGACACAGAAATATGAATATTAGGATATGTGTAATATATGGAAATATGTGACCCTGGAGCACAAAACCAGTCTTAAGTGACAATTTTACAACATTGAGATTTATGCATCATCTGAAAGCTGAATAAATAATATTTCCATTGATGTATGGTTTGGACAATATTTGTAAATCTGGAATCTGAGGGTGCAAAAAAATCTAAATATTGAGAAAATCATCTTTAAAGTTGTTCAAATGAAGTTCTTAGCAATGCATATTAATAATCAAAAATTAAGTTTTGATATATTTACAGTAGGTAATATATTCATGGAACATGATCTTAATATCTAATGATTTTTGTCATAACAGAAAAATGTATAATTTTGAGCCATACAATGTATTGTTGTCTATTTCTACAAATATAGCTGTGCTGCTTATGACTGCTTTTGTGCTCCAGAGACACATATTATAAATAAATGTTTACACAATACCTTTCAAAAGATAGAGGTCTGTAAGTTTATGTTTTTGTTTCAGGACTGCATTTATTTTATCAAAAAATACTGTAAATATTATTACAATTTAAAATGACCTTTTTATTTCAGTATATATCTTAAAATGTAATTTATTTCTGTGATCAAAGCTGTATTTTCAGCATGATTACTCAAGTCTTCAGTGTCACGTGATCTTCAGAAATCATAATAATATGCTGATTTATTATGAAACTGTTGTGCTGCATCATATTGCACATTTTAGTTCATATTCATGGCTTTCCAAAATAGCTCACTGATTATAAGAAGTACTAAACAGTCGTTTTTAGTATATTAAGTACAAAATGAGAAAACGGAGCGCTTTAAGTACATTATGGAAAACAACTCAATCAAATCTTTGCTAATGAGATGAGCTGAAGACGCATTGCTCTGCTGTTCCTGTAGGTGGCAGCACTGTGCAGCGCTGGAGGAGAACAGAACCTGATCCTGCTGGACCGCAGCGTTCACCGGCCCGTCTCCACCGGCTCCGTGGGCTGGGCCGGATCCACCTTTGGCCCCATGCACAAGAGCCGGCTGGGAGAGCACGAGTTCGAAGCACTGATGAGGGCGCTGGACAATCTGGTTAGTGGACAACATTGTGACGCTTGTGCATGAGGATCATTTTTGATATTGAGATGTATGCATCATCTGAAAATTCACTTCACTTATACTTTTTTATTATTAATTACTTAATAATTTGAAGGCAATGGGTTTCCTCAATTGTTTTAAGTTAAAAGATTAGTTCACTTTCAAATTAAAATGTCCTGATAATTACTCACCTCCATGTCATCCAAGATGTTTATGTATTTCTTTCTTCAGTCGAAAAGAAATTAAGGTTTTTGATGAAAACATTCCAGGATTTGTATTCATATAGTGCAGCTATATATTGGATGAAGTCAGCATCACTTTTTTACAGTGATAACTAAGAAGCTTATTTATGAAATATGATGTGTCATCAAGCAGCACGCAGACTCAACGAGAGCAAAACAAGCAAAGTTTCACAAAAGTACAATATTTAATTGTGTTTGGGGCAAGTATCTGCACTCCTTGAATGCTGAATTTGGGGGGGGGGGGTGTAGCTAACTGCTGTAATCACTGTAAAAAAAAATTAAATAGTTGTTTCATCTTAAAAAATGTAGTCAACTAAAATATTCCAGTTGTCCCTTAAATTAACATTGAGTATCTTAAAATTTTATGTTGACTAAACCAAAAAATTTAAGTCAGCGGGGTAACAAATTATTTTAAGATGAAACAACTATTTATTTTACAGTGTACAAATATACCTGTGCTGCTTATGACTGATTATGACTGCTTATGACTGATTATGATTATGACTGCTTATGACTGATTATGACTGGTTATGACTATTATGATTATGACTGATTATGACTGATTATGATTATGACTGCTTATGACTGATTATGACTGATTATGACTGATTATGATTATGACTGCTTATGACTGATTATGACTGATTATGATTATGACTGCTTATGACTGATTATGACTGTAGATTATGACGTATGACTGTTATGACTGCTTATGACTGCTTATGACTGCTTAGCTGCTTATGACTGATTATGACTGATTAGATGATTATGATTATGACTGATTATGACTGATTATGATTATGACTGCTTATGACTGATTATGACTGATTAGATTATGACTGTTATGACTGATTATGACGATTATGATTATGACTGCTTAGACTGTTATGACGATTATGATTATGACTGCTATGACTGATTATGATTATGTCTGCTTATGACTGATTATGACTGATTATGATTATGACTGCTTATGACTGATTATGACTGCTTATGACTGATTATGACTGATTATGATTATGACTGATTATGACTGATTATGACTGATTATGACTGATTATGATTATGACTGCTTATGACTGATTATGACTGATTATGATTATGACTGCTTATGACTGATTATGACTGCTTATGACTGCTTATGACTGATTATGATTATGACTGCTTATGACTGCTTATGACTGATTATGACTGATTATGACTGATTATGATTATGACTGCTTATGACTGATTATGACTGATTATGATTATGACTGCTTATGACTGCTTATGACTGATTATGACTGATTATGATTATGACTCTTATGACTGATTATGCTGCTTATGACTGATTATGACTGCTTATGACTGATTATGACTGCTTATGACTGATTATGACTGATTATGACTGATTATGACCTTATGACTGATTATGACGATTATGACTGATTATGATTATGACTGATTATGACTGATTATGACTGATGACATTATGCTGCTTAGCTGCTCCAATCTGAGCGTAGTTCTACTATTAGCCTTAGGTGGGTGGTTCTGGGTTACCGGACAGGTTACGCCTACCGCTTCCCCGTGCTGCTGGAGCGCTCCAGAACCAGGAGAGAGGTGGAGGTTCCTGCCACCGTCACCTCATTCTCCTTCCATGAAGGTCAGCCCCCCCGGCTCCAGGACCAGGCCAGTCCACACCAAACCTCTACCAGGGACAGGACCAGGCCAGTCGCACTGCGGTCAGTAGCTGTTTCCATTCAATACTCAAACTAAACTTATGTGCATAACTGGAATATTGCATAAAACATGTGCGCATAAAGCACCGTTTCCATCCAACGAGCCAGAGAGAACAAAATCGTCACTTCCTGGTAAACTGTGGCACTAAGAATATAGGAGAATATGATAATTTTCATATAGGACATAATTTACTTGCACAGTAAATGCAGTCAGTGCTTTCGGAGGAGGATGCTGCTGTTTGTGAACACAGTCGTGTAACACACTTATACAGAAATACTTCGATGACAGACTTTGCTCGGGCATCTCAGAGCATGTGAGCGGAGCGAGGAGCATAGCGATCATATTTCCTTCAGAGCGGAGAGCGTCTTTCTGAAGATTATGATCCGCTCGCTCAGCACATAATGCCCTTCGGTAATTAACTAGTTCAGAATCTGTGGAATAGACGAAGCTATAGTTTGTCTGAGCTAGTGTTTCTAAAATCCTCTGAAGATTGAAAGGCGGTTTATTATTAGACCGCAATTTTGGTTTATTTTAATTTTAGAAAGTTTATTTTATTAATTCATTAAGTGCATTTCATCTTGTGTGTGCTTTCATGAGCCTGATAAGAAAAGTGTATTTTGTGAAATTATAGATCTGCGTTTCATCTTGTGTGCACAATAACTGAAGCGGCGTTTTAATGGAAAAGTATACTTTTTCAGTTATTACATTTTTTTTCACACACACGCACGCACGCACGCACGCACGCACGCACACGCACACACACACGCACACACACACACGCACGCATGCACGCACACACACACACACACACACACACACACGCATACACACACACGCACGCATGCACGCACGCACGCACACACACACACACACGCACACACACACGCACGCACGCACGCACACACACACACACACACGCACACACACACACACACACACGCACACACGCACGCATGCACGCACACACACACACACACACACACCACACACACACCCTCGCACACATTTCTTTAATTCCTTTCGTAAATTGCAGAGATATGAGACAGCAATGTTTCAGGAGTTTAGGACACAGAATAGGACACTGTTTTATTTACTATTTTGATTTATGCATATGCTTTATTTTTTTCATAGCAATTGTTATATGCCAGTGTTTCTGTCATAACTAATCAAATATTTGATTTCAAAAACAGCTTCTAAACCATTTCTTGATTTGGTTTTAAATCACTATTTAACCTCAGAATGACCTCAAAGTAAGTCTGATTGTGTCTGTAAAATAAAAATCAATTATTATGATCTTAATTAAAGTGATGAAGTATTTCGAAAGTTGAGTACTGTAAGAGTAACCCTGCCTGCTTTACGCGTTTCAAAATGATTCATAGTTGAAAATGTAATCAGTTACATTACTTTAATCAAATAATTGCAATATTTATTACATTTTAGATTGAGTAATTTATCTGTAACCTATTATATTTCCAAAGTAACCTTCTTTAAAACACTGCGTATGACTTGATATAGCTTGAGCATCCAAAACGGCAGATGTGATATTTTTGGATTATGATAGCAGGCTGTTTTAGATTATGACGTTGTTAATGATGAGATCTTAAACACTGAATTATGTGCTTATGTAAGAGTTATGGATTCGAACACAGCACATGGAAAGATGAATTCACCTCAAATGAAAATATCATCCAAGATCCGGATGAGTGTGTTTCTTCATCAGGTTTGTAGAAGTGTGTCTCTGCATCAGAGTCTCATCAATGGAAGTGAATGGGTGCCGTCAGAGCGTGAGCTGATAAAAACATCACACCACTCCAGTCCATCAGTTATCATCTGGAGGAGACAAAAGATGAAACAAATCCAGCATTAAGATGTTTTTATCTCCAAACCATTGACTACTCTGTCCATAACATTGCTTTTTCCAAGTCATCGAGTCTGAATCAGGAGAGAAATCTGCACGGATAAATCACAAGAGAAAAGGTCCAAACCGATTCTGATGTGAGAGACGACGGCAGATGCACTTGGAGGAAGCGTTATTATGGATTATGGATTCATGTTTTGGAATTAAGTTACAAACACAGCTTTTGTCTTCTCAAGAGGTTAACTGATGGATTGGAGTGATGTGGATTATTGTGATCAGACTCTCATTCTGACGGCACCCATTCGCTGCAGAGCAAGTGATGCAATTCTCCAAATCTGATGAAGAAGCCAACTCATCTACACATTTGGATGACCCGAGGGTGAGTACGTTTTCAGCTAATGTTCATTTCTGGGTGAACTCGGATCCTAATAACAACCTGGCCTCGTGGTGCTGAGTTTTGCCAAAGCATATAAACAGCAGTAGCCAGTTCATGTGTTTTTGAGTGAACGCCTAGCTGTGAGTGCGCTGCGGTTCAGAAAACAGACTTGCTGTGAATCATAGGATATTATTGGTAGAGTAAAGGCGTACTCTGTGTTTCATCGTGTCTCTGTGTCTTCTGATATCTTCCATCCGCCTCCCTTTCTCCTTCTCTGCAGTGCAGGGAGATATTTATTGTCATATAACTCACTGCAGTGCTTGCACTGCCCTCTACTGCTTGTAGATCTGCTGCAAATGGCAACTCATTTTCAGTTTTACACACACACACACACACACACACACATACAACACACACACACACGCACACACACACACACACACACACACACACACACACACATACCACACACACACACACACACACACACACACACACACACACACACACACACACACACACACATACCACACACTCACACACACACACATATCACACACACACACACACACACACACACACACACACACACACACACACACACACACATACCACACACACACACACACACACACACACACACACACACACACACATACCACACACTCACACACACACACATATCACACACACACACACACACACACACACACACACACACACACACACACACACACACACATACCACACACTCACACACACACACACACACACACACACACACACACACATACCACACACTCACACACACACACACACACACACACACACACATACCACACACACACATACACACACACATACACACACACATACCACACACACACAAACACACACACATACACACACTCACACACACACACACACACACACATACCACACACTCACACACACACACACACACACACACACACACACATACCACACACTCACACACACACACACACACACACATACCACACACACACACACACACACACACACACACACTCACACACACACACACACACACACACACACACACACACACACACCACACACTCACACGCACACACACACACACACGCACACACACACACACACGCACACACTCACACACATACCACACACACACACACACACACACACACACACACACATGAGACAGAACGCAGAGCACGAGTATCTGAACCCCGACACGAAACCGAAACTCATGAGCGCCGGGATCCGAACACCACGCTCCAACACGACACAAGGCACACAGACGAGAGAGCGTACGGCTCGAGCACACTCGCTCACATGAAACCCGGACATGACGGGAGTATCAGGGCTCTGTCACAAAACACATGAACAACACCAGACCGAAGTGACAGAACCCTGACAGTTACTTGGTGTTTCTCCTAAACCTGCTTTTTAAGATCAGAGAATATTTGACGTGCTCTTGTTCAAGCAGCTGAACTTTTCTTCTCTTGTAGTGGCAGAAGGCCGAGGAGATGACGCAGGGCAGCGGACGAGCCATTAAGATGGAGAGTTCAAACCAGTTTGTCCCTCTGTTCACCAACCCGCAGGAGGTGCTGCAGACCAGACACAAGGCACGGCACGCTCTCGGCATTCGACTGATGGAAAACTCAGAAACAGATCCTGACAATGTGAAGGCAGCAGCTGATTATTGAGTTCTCTCAGCTTATTTTAGCAGGAGATTCTCAACTTATTTGTTGTGTAAACTTAAAACAACGAGATAAGAAAACTCACAAATCTGCTGAAGAACTTGGCTTTAAACATTTTAGTTTCTTGCAGTGTGTGAACAACACGTGCATTTTGAGCAAAAACACTACCAATGCTGCTTCAAAATATACATTATTGCAATTCAAAATAACTTTAATATATTTTTGCATTTCATTTTATATTATTCAGTCCAGTCTTTAGTGTCACGAACCACCAGAAACCATTCTAATATGCTGCTCAATAATTTGTTTATTATTATTATTATTATTATCATAACTTTAGCATTGCATTTCACATTTGTGCATTTTAGTGGAAACATGAATTCTTCGATAGATAGAAAGTTCAAAAGAGCATCATTTATTAGAAATGGCAGCAATGCAATAATGTTTTATCATAATCGGTTATTATAATTAGCTGTTGCCGCATGTTTAAAACACTAACAGAGCAGATTATGGCGAGATATTATTTACTAATAAAGAAGAATATATGATTGTTCAGAACATGCTACACACAATCAATGAAACAAGAACTGCAAATAAACGATATTTAAGTACTTCAAAAACGATCAACCACTTTTTAAATTAATTGCAATCATAATGTCAAGATAAAATGTAATTAAGATCAAATTATTGACAATTTTGCAGGCAAACTTCCTGATTGAAATAAAAGCATGACTATGCATGAAAAGAGTTTGAAATATTACTTGATGTAGTCAAGCACACGAGTGTTTTTCTCAGCGCTGTGTTAGCACAGTAAAGCACACATGCATCACATGAGGCCGAATGAGTCTCTGGAGGATAAATATGATATTTGTATGATTTCAGATACGGGAGCAGAATCGTCAGGACATGAAAACCGCCGGCCCTCAGTCTCAGGTGTTAGCCAGCGTCATCACAGACAACAGTCCTCCGGTAAATCCCAGAATATCACCGTATGTGCCCCGCGACGCTTCCAGAAACGCTGTTCAACGTGTGTGTGTCAATGCTGTACGATCACTGGATTATTACAATCCATGCCAATGTCAGAGAAATCACTGACTTTACACTAGAGCTGCCACTAACCGCTTATTAATCCATTAATCTACCACAACAAATCAACTACTTTACTTAAGGATATTTTATTGAACCACATTTCTATGAAAAAGTGCAAGAAGCAAGCGTCCCAATCACTGAAATCAGTATTATAGCATGAGAACGACGACATATCCACATGTTATAGTCTAATAATAATACAATTATAATCAAAAAAACACTTTTTAAAGGAGTATTTACCAGAAATATTATTTACCAGAATCTATTTAGGTGAGAAGTGTAAATGTGCAATATTTCTGAAAAAAGAAAGAAAGAAAAAACACTTTAAAATATATTAAATCAATTAATTGGAGATGTTTTTGATTATTAATATGTAATGGAACCATTAAAATGGAATCCAGAAAATTATGGAACACAGAATTTGAACTGTACAACTCTATTAATTAAACAGGCTTATTGATTTAATAGAATTGTATTGAACCATTAAAACAGAGTATATAAAAATTACAATTTAAAAAACTGAGTTTGGAAATAAAATCGATTTCATAAGGTCCTATAATAATAATAATATATACATTTTTTTGTGGTAATAAAAATAGTTGTAAGTGAATAAAATGACTTAAAATACATATGTAATAGCAATGATGCATTAATAATTAGTTCAAATAAAGTATCAAATGCAAGAAATCATATGGTTGTATTGAACAAAACTGTTAAAATACATAAACAATAGAGCTAATGTATATGACTCATAACAACAAAGGCCTGCAGGGGGCGCCGCCGGCCTGGTGATTATTATTTCTACACATTACTGTGCGATCTAATCCTTGTTTAATATCGACCAAACACCATTTAATTCAAAAAAATACACTTAATCTTTAATATTTGTGCATTTCTTTAGGACAGAAATGCTGCAGCTGCTGTAATTAGATGAATATGTGTAACTCAGAGCGAGGGTTTGAGCTTTTATTTTGAAATCGTGATGTATTCCCATGTGTTTGTGTAGATTTATAGATTACTTTACACATCTGATGAAATGACGCTCGTTGTGTTCCCAGATGAACGTTATAATAAACACAAACTCATAACAACACGCAGAGATGAGTTTGAGACGCTTCATAACAGGAGCCGCTGTGTGACGCACACACTTAACCTACACGCATCTACATAATAAAAGCGCATATACATCACATATAATTATTCAATTAAATCATAGCCTTTGTGAATTCACAATTATGCTTAATTATGATTTTTCAAATGGGTTTAATACATCACACAGCCTTGGAAAATACTCTAATAATGTGTTTTATGGATTCTCGTCCGTGAAATGCACCGCTTCCGGTATTTTGTCGATTAGTCGACGCGAGAAAAATGAAGTCGACGATTTTTAAAAATCGACTAAAATCGGAATCAGACAGCCCTACTCTAAAGCATGTTTAGCTGCAGGAGAAACTAGTGCTCTACTGATTTTGGCCCCCGCTGCGCGTCGTTGATCAGTCACGTGTGTGTGTCTGACTGTGTGTGTGTGTGTGTGTGTGTGTCTGACTGTGTGTGTGTGTGTGTGCATGCATTGATTCGGATCTGCTTCTAGACCCCAGAGACCGAGGAGCCTCCATCCGCTCCGAACCCCTTCAATGAACTGACGGATCAGGAGCTGGAGGAATACCGCAAGGAGGTCCAGCGCAAGCGGGACGGTACGAGATGAGAGTCTTAGCACCAGTAGAAGACCGAAGTGTTGATGTTTTATTGATTCTCCCACTGGATTAAAGAAGAGACTTGTGCAGTGCATATCCCTAGACATGCTACTAAATACCATAGATTTGATTTTTATTTGTATTATCTACTTCTGAAAATAAGGGTTTTTATTGTGGAAATGCAAAATGCATTAATACTTGGAAGTGTGCCTTGAAAATAAATGCATTAAAGTTGAATATGCATTGCTTATAACTTAATTTGAACAACTTTAAAGATGATTTTCTCAATATTTAGATTTTTTTTGCACCTCAGATTCCAGATTTACAAATATTGTCCAAACCATACATCAATGGAAAGATTATTTAGTCAGCTTTCAGATGATGCATAACTCTCAATAAAAAAAAAAAAGACACTTATGACTGGTTTTGTGGTCATGTGATCGTTATCAGTGTTAAAAACCTTGATACATTTTACTATCAGGGTTCATTAAATTATTAGAAAAATTAATAACTGTCTATTAATGTTTCCTTGTTGAATAAAAGTCTTCATTAAAACAAACAAACAAAAAATCTTACTAACCCCAAACTTTTGATGTTTTTTTCCCCTGGCAGTATTCTTCTAGAACAAAAACAACGATGAACTAATTGCTTATTAAACACAAGCTTACATTTTACATATAGAATAAAAAAAAACACTGAATTAAAACCGTGAAGCAAAATTGAACTAAAGGTTTTTTAATTAATGTTGCATTTAAATGACATTCAGAGACAATGACGACTTTTATTCAACAAGGAAAACAAACATTAAATGACAGTAAAGTTAGATTATATTCCATTTTGATGTATTATAATATATTTGTATGTTTCTCAGGAGATATGAATTATCCTGCCAGGCTGTTATTGAAAATAAGAACTTTAAATAAATACCGTCACAGTAAAAACTGTAATTAGTTGTTAGCAGTGTCTCTATTTGTAATGCATTAGTCCCCAGCACTGGCGATGATTAACCGCACACCTCATCTCTCTCTCTTCTTCTCCTAACCCTGATGTTGTTGTGTAAAGGTGTGGAGGAGGTGGTCAATGACACGGGGGCTTCCCCGAACGCCTCCCCTAAAGAGACCCCGGCGTCAGGTGAGACCCTCGGCTCGCACCTGTGCATGTGAACAGCGCTACGGTCCCACATACACGCTGATCAGCGTCACATCATCATCATCATCATCATCATCGACAACGTCTGTTACTAAAGGGAGCATTACACCAGTGCTTTATAATCTGCTATCAGTAAATATACCCGCATTAAAGGAAGACTTCACCCAAAAGTGATTTGCTGCATCACTTGCT
Organism: Schizopygopsis malacanthus; assembly: GCA_027474115.1. Classification (NCBI taxonomy): domain Eukaryota; kingdom Metazoa; phylum Chordata; class Actinopteri; order Cypriniformes; family Cyprinidae; genus Schizopygopsis; species Schizopygopsis malacanthus. The sequence goes on along the minus strand of CM049869.1, from coordinate 970,822 downwards.
CTGCAGTGAATGGGTGCCGTCAGAATGAGAGGTGATTAAAACATCACAGCACTCCAGTCCATCAGTTAATTAACATCTTGAGCTGAAACAAATCCATCATTAACACATTTTAACTCCAATACGAGTCCAGAATCCATAATAACGCTTCCCAGTAAAAGGTGTTCTGGTCTGAATCAGGAGAGAAATCTGCACAGATCAAAACCACACTACACAAATATGTGAGAGACAGCAAGCATTATTATATATTATGGAATCATATTTTGGAGGAACACTTTTAAAGCGGTCCTATTGTGCTCTTGATGTTGTTTCGGGGGTGTACTAGAACATGCTCTAAAGCTCGGTGGTTCAAAAATCACATTATTTCTCACATAATTTACATTATTACAATATACCTCTTCTCCCCAGCCTGACACAAACGACTCGATTAGTTCCAGGTTTGATGAAGACCCGCCTTCCGAATAACGAAGTGTGTTGTGATTGGGTTAGCTGTCCCAGTGCGTTGTAATTGGCCAACAGCTTAGACAGCGTTACCAAGCCCCGCCCCTTTCAAAACAACAAGTTCGTCAATATTGCCATCAATTCAGACCTGGAGAATATTGAACGAGAGGATCACGCAGAACCTGTGCACGCACGGATATTATTAAAGTGGTAATGTTATTGTTGTTGTTTTAGGCTAAATCACGTTTTAGATTCAATGTCAACAACAGCTTGAAAATAACTGCATTGACTGTGTACAGATAAGTGCAATGGTAATATGAATTATGTTATATAAGTCTAACATTATAACATGAATTGTAGTGAAACTGTTATACAGTTGAATTTATTTATACTGTATTTAAACACTATTTGTGGTGCATATATCTGCAGAATAATTATCTGCCAGCGGGGGGCGCTGTTGGAGCGAGCGAGGTTTATACGGTAGCAGAGCTCCGCTCACAAACGCTGCTTTATCAGATATTACACGCAAAGATGACATGAAAACAACATCCATAATGTTCTGAAAACAGTCGGTTATAATCAGAAATACAGTGATATAAAAACACCAGCGCCGGGTTTCGATTTTAAAGCGTGCAGAGCTCAACCAAGCGTCCAGTAGGCGGGGTTTATCTTTGTGACATCACAAATACAGGAAAACAACTTTGTAGTCCAAACGAGCCGTTCGTTGTAGTTCTTGAAAAGTTTTCCCTTTGGAGTGGACTTTGAGATTTGTGACTTTGTAAACCCTGCTAAAAATAACAATAGAAACCATCACAGAAATCCCAATGGTTTCCATTAAAATACCATTTTTGTAACCAGTAAAACCATTACAAAATTCCTTTTTGTAGTGTGTTTTGGGCATTTTTCCAAAAGGATTTAACATCCCACCAATATAATCCATCACAGACACCATTATAGTTTCCAATATAACCAATACAATTCCCATTAAACCCATTACATTGTCTATTGTTTTTCTCAGCAAGGGATCGTTTAATGCCCAAACATAGTTACAGCCAGCGCTACAACACAACGAGGGTCGGTCTAATAGGGAATTTATTGAAGACAAGACGAAACATAAATCATAAATAGGAGGAGAATGATCATGAGAGCAAACGTCCAACGGAGAACGCATCTCTTACAAACTTACAAATGAGGACATTATAGAAGCAATCAAAACCAATAAAAGAGCAATAACATGCAAGTGCTATTACAAGTCCTGGTTAGCTGAACGCAGTACACGTAGGAAGGTGTTTTTTATTTATTTTAAGAAAACGAGTTTATAGAATATAGACAAAAAGACACTTAGTGTTAGTTTTACAAGAAAAGCTAGCAGTTAGAGAATAAATATGCAATTGATAGAGGGTCAAATGTGTTTTTTTAAATAAAACAGAAGACCGATTAGATAAAATAGAATTATAATAGAGAGTGCTAGAGTTAGAGGGTCAAATAGAGATGTGTTTTTAGCCGTTTCTTGAAGATGGGTAAGGATTGAGTCATTCCACCAGATGGGAACAGTTAATGTAAAAGTCTGTGAAAGGTATTTTGTGTCTCTTTGGGATGGTACAGTAATGTGTCGTTCACTTACAGAACGCAAGCTTCGAGAGGCATACAAGTCTGAAGTAATGCATTTAGGTAAAGGAGTGGTTCTGTAGGCAAACATTAATGCCTTGAATTTAATGCATTGAGCAGCTAGCCAGTGCAAATTGATGAACAGAGGTGTGACGTGCGTTCTTTTCGGCTCATTAAAGGTTAATCTTGCAGCAGTGTTTTGGATTAATTGTAGAGGTTTGATGGAACTGGCTGGAAGAGAGCATCGCAATAGTCCAGTCTGGACAGAACAAGAGCCTGAACAAGGAGTTGTGAAGCATGCTCTGAGAGAAAACGCCTGATCTTCTTAATATTATATAATGCAAATCTGGTCTGTGAAGGTCAGCTGATCATCAAATCACAACTCCAAGGTTTCTGGCTGTTGTTGAAGGAGTTATGGTTGATGAGCCTAACTGGAAGGTGAAATTGTGATGAAACGATGGGTTTGCTGAAACCACAAGCACATGTAACACCTTCATCCCCCCCCCAAAGTGAACCATCACCATAAGAGAATCAAGCATCTATTCAAAGACACGGACTAAAATTCAAAAAGTGAAAAAGCATAATAGCACCCCTTTAAAAATAAAGGTGCTTCAAGCTACTTCCCAGCGTCGGTCCTGGAGTGCCGGTGTCCTGCAGAGTTTAACTCCAACCCTGGAAAAGACACCTCACCTGTCTGAAGCCCTGGTATTCCTGAAGACCTTGATTAGCTCGTTCAGGTGTGTTTGATTAGGAGCTAAACTCTGCAGGACAGCGGCACTCCAGGACCCACGCTGCCTATCCATGCCGTAGAAGAACCATATTTTGGTTCCACAAAGAAGCTTTCAGTCCAAGAACATCTCTTTCTTACCTTTGTATAATCTGAAGAACGTCACAAAGAAGCTTGAAAGGCTCTTCGGAGGTTAAAGGTTCTTTATTTAGACAAAAAGCACCTGTAAGTGTATGTATGATTTACAGTTAAAACGCCTGAAAGTAGAAGTCGTTAACTGAAGGAGTGGAGTGGATTATTGAGATGTTTTAATCAGCTGTTTGGACTCTCATTCTGACGGCACCCATTCACTTGCAATGCTACATTATCTCCAAATCCGATGAAAATGTGCATTTTTGACGGCTTGATGGTAAGCGAGTTCACAGCGTTGTGTTTTTTTTTTTGGGGGGGGGGGGTGAACTATTCCTTTAAAGGGGGATTGTGTACAGTAACACGGGATGTCTGTATTCAAAACTCTGTGTATGATTTCAGTTTTCATGTTTTTGTTTCCATGTGTGACATTTTCAGCTCTGTACTGTGGCCTCCATCTGTCTTCACACCTTTGTGCTTCTCTGTGTGTCTCTGTCCCTGTATTATAACTTGTAGGACAGTCGTACGGTACTGAGATCTTGTCTCACTAGTGAGTATATAGAAACTAAGACATTGCACATAACTTGAATGAGCATGTTGGCCATAGCTGCTGCTTCTCTTCCAACCCTGAGCATCCAAACCAATGCTTAACTACCTTTTTCCTTTTCTTTCACGCTATTTCATTACCGTCTCCATTTAAATCGATTCACATGCAGATGGGAAAACCACAGAAGCGGTGCAGAACGATAAAGGCGATGGAAAGAAACAGCAGGAGGAGCTAGAAAAACAAATGAAGGCTCTATCCACCACTGAGACTTCGGAAACCACGCCCCCGACTCCGCCCACTGCCCCGCCCACTAAACCCACAGGCCACACCCCCGAGGGCTCGCCTTCCAAATCTCCATCCAAGAAAAAAAAGAAGTTCAAGGCTCCCTGTTTTCTAAAGAAAAGCAAGAAACAAAAAGAGAAAGCAGAATCTTGAACCCTTCACACATCCTCACGTCCATTTAGTCACCTTAAATTATGGTTTTGTGACTTTAAACACTATTAACATTTCACAATGAATGCACATTGAAAACGTGCTTTAAAATGAATTGCACTTAGTACATGCATAGAAAAAAAATCATTTGCATTGATTGTTCGTGTCTATCAATTCTGATTATCATGTTTATAAATGACATATGTTTTTTTAACAGCCATAAACATCTCCATCTCACGTTATTGTGAATAGTAGGGATGAACTAACAAGAAATCATGATTGCGATGGCTTGCAAATAATATCAAGAGGCCCAAATAAACAAGACCGTGGCTTGATGCTGCAAAGAAAACACACCTTTACATGCACGACTTACGCTGTTATTATTTATTATCTTTTACTGTATGTGTGCTGGAGACTTGGAATATTGTTTATGATCATTCGCTGATATTTAAGTGCTTTTGTGTGTATGTTAGCTGGTTTATAAACTTGTCAATATTAGAATGTCAAATATAGGATTGAATGTACCATTCATTAAAAACCACATCATGTAAAGCTGGTGTAGTCCGTGTCTTTAGTGACTGATTATATAAATATGACATATTTAGCTGAAAAACGTGGCTTTCTTCGAGTACAAATATGTAGCAAGTAAGTATTTGCTGTTATGTAATTATGCATATCGATTTTATTTTGACCAGTGGCTGAAGGAAGGTGGATTTGTTGCTTTAAAAAAATTAAAAATATATATTTATTAATGCTTGAACAGACAGTACAAGAAGAACAACTAACGGATCACATACAAATCCATAAAGTAATGACCAATAAATAAATATTGTCAAATTAAACAAATGACAAACACAAACGTATAGACATTAATAATCAAATAAAAATGGTTACACAAAAAAATTAAACTGACGTGAATGACATTACAAAGATATACAAACAATCGTACATAATACATGTCTTTAAATGTCTCTGTACAATATTTTATGAATCGTAGTTTTTTTATTCTTTATAAGATGAAGATAGTGAGTTTAATTCAATTTTAAAAAGGGGGATAGGATGGGTGACTATTTGCACTTGTTTGTTTGTGAATGTAAAATGTACCATATCAAATAAAAAGGCTTTATTTTTGAGATGGATGTGTTGCTAAAAGTTGCTCAGTGGCGTTGTGACGTCACTGCGCGATGACGTCACTGCGCAATCATGACGCAAAATTGTGTCACCACACCGAATCTCAGCTAAATATATATATATATGTTGTGTGTTACTTTATATTTGTTCGTAAAATAGCCTAACATAAATGCGTAATATAATATTTAAAATATAAATAACTGTTTTAAATACAACATTGAATACTTAACACATTTGTGTACGATTACAATTTACATTTTTATTATTAGTAATATTATTATTAGTAGGTAGTGAACCTATACATTCTGAACAATTACAGTTTTAATTGGTGTATTGGTCGTTAGTTAGTATGCTACAATCTGTAAGACACTGTATACTGTGTTAATGTAAAGGACTTTTCCGTATTGTTTTTACTGGTGTTTTATCTCTAATTTAAATAACGCCTTATATTTAGTGTTTTCTGGGTATAATAGATAATGTCCTGTAAAATTACTAACATTTCTATTTTTCTAAACAGTGTACTTACTGATCAACGATCACAAGCTACGAACAATTACTCAATTGTTGTTGTTATTAGTAGTGTTAAATTGAACAATAGCACATAGCAGCTAATTCACGTCATATGTGTTCTGCTATCTTTGTTTTGCTTTTTTGTGCAGTTTAGATGAAACAAACGTGTCCATTTTATTAAGTCACTTGTCAAAAGTTGCCTTTTTTTAAATAGCTAGGTTTGTTTCTAAGTGCTTTTAGAAGAAACGTTGCTAAATAAAGCAATAAAACTGCTATGTTCGCTGATTTTGACTCGCACGTAAGCGGAACGTAGTGTTTGTTGGGGTAGGAACCATTTGTCGCGGAACGCTTGATGTCTTTGTTGTTTCCGGGTCGCTTTTAATGACGCACTGTTGATGGCGACCAGCAGACGTTTGAGTCTCGATCTTTCGAGATAACTAGCCGTTTTTGAGCTCGCTTTTTCAAAGAAAGGAGTCTACTTCACAGTGATCGAGTCATGGTGAAAAGCAGGAGCCGATCACCGCCACGACGAGGTTTGAATTCAGTTATTGTTTAATAGTTATATGGATATTAACGCGTGGCTGTTGTTAGCATCGCAGCTAGCGCACATTCATCAGAATTAAATTAATTATCTCTCTTCACTCTTTCTGAGATTTCAAATACTCTAAAGTCCAAAATAATGCTGATAAATATTTTGAAAACATCAAATTGAAGTATTAAACTAGCCTTTCATATTATTTATTTTATTAGCGTCGTGTTATTAACTTACAAAGTATAAAACGTTGATTTTATTTCTCAAATGATGCTAGAGTTGTAACGTTAGCTATATTTTAATTATAGATTAATGTGCTAAGAAGATGCTGTTATTGTCAAGTCATACATTATTAATCAGGCTAAAAAAATCGATTATAGCGTTAAACTTATTTTTAAATGTAGAAAAAAATGAAATTATTTCACTGATATTAATACATTATAGCAAAAAAAACACCTCGTTAATGACACTAAACTGAAAATATATCTTTGAAATAAAAAAGTAATAATCTCAAACACATTACTAAACCAGTGGATCATAATCATAACATTGAAATAGTTTTTAATGTAAAAAAATTAATCTGTAATGCTTTACTGGTTTCCCTAAAATCAATAATTTATAGCATTATATTTTTAAATTGTGGGGAAAAAATAATCACAGTGATATTAATACATTATAGCATTATTAACTTTAATTCCAAAAATGTATTATTGAACACATTAATATTAATCGCACTAAACTCAATAACATTAAAATATGAAAGAATTTAACTAATCTCAAACGCATTACTAAACCAATGGATCATAACATAAAAATAGTTTTTAATGTAAATATGAAATCTGTAACACATTACTGATCTCCCTAAAATCAATAGATGATTTACATTTACATCAAAAACCATTGATCACACTACAATCCATAGATTATTATATCAAAATGACTTTTAATGTAAGAATGAATGCAATCTCGATGTTGTTTTTCACTTTAAAATGGTAAATGTATTATTATTCTTAATCACACAAATTATTAGTCACACTGAAATCATTAGATTGGAACATTAAAATATGGATTTTTTAATAATAATCAGGCAAGTGTTATAATGTAATGGTTATATACATATTTAGGACTCTGGAGCACAGACGCAGTCATAAGCAGCACAGCTATATTTTGTAGCAATATTCAACAATACATTGTATGGGTCAAAATTATACATTTTACAGCAATGTTATGATTCCTATGTTCAGCGAAGAAGTCACGAAACGATTAGTAAATAAAGTACAGCATGTTATGATTCATAAAACACGCACGAGCGCTGCACGAGCTCCCGGCGCCGGGTTCAAAGTCCAAAGCGCTGAAACACTTACTCATCATTTACTCATTTTATTAGTATTTTTAATAACGTGTGAAAAACATCTTCCCAAATTCATAATGAGATATATCTGAGAAATATCTGCATGCTGTGGTCAACAAACACAAGCACTGAGGTGTTTCCGCCAAAATAAAAGCCCCATCAACATTCAGAAACGTTAGTATTGTAATTTTACTGTTGTTCTGTAAAATAAAATCAAACATAAGACGATAATAATAATTACCCTACAACAGCTGTATTAATACAGTTACTATAATATTCAGCAATAGTGTTCAAATGGGGATATTTCCTAATGTTTTAAAAGACTCTTCTGCTCAGCGAAGCTGTGTTTATTTGTACAGAAAAAATACACTGATTTAAGAAGGGGTCTCAAAAATGGCCAAAAATATTATTTTAATAACTTATGTATTTTAAATTAAATTGTGCTTTGTTGGTGTAATGTCTGATAGGATGTGTACAAATGTTCAGTGTTAAGTAAATAAAAAACAAATAGTAAGAAGCAGATTTTGGCTATTTAATTTATGCAATAGTGAAAAAAAATTCAAAATATTCCTACATGGGGAGATAAAAATGCACAAGAATCGTGTTCGGTATTCGGCCCAGTGTCTCATTTTGTTCGTCTTCGGCCAAGAATTTACATTTCAGAGCATCCCTAATAATATCACGTTAAGCTGTTCCCTTATAATAGATAATACAATCTAGTTATTAACGTTATACGCTGAATACGAGCTCGTTCTTTTGACAGCAGAAAGTATTTATTATAAGTAAGTTCTGACAGAAATATGGGTTTCCCCGGTCGATGTTTAGGTACGTTAAGCAGTCATCTCAGCCAAATATTGTCCTATCATAACAAACCAACATATTATTTATTGATGATGTATGAATCTCAATTTCAAAGAAATGTGCCCCATGACTGGTTTTGTGCTCCGGGGTCACACGTTGATTTTATTCCAAGCGTTTGTTGTCTTAATGACTAAAGATCGACCGATATATCGGTTTACCAATATTTTTCCCGATATTTAAGGATTTTTACCATAATCGGATATCGGTTTTGTAAAAACATGCCAGTTAAGAAATGCAATAAAATACGATGTTTTGTTTGTTATAGCTTATTTCAATATTCCAGAGAATATTATTCAGTGAATTATTCTTCACTCTTTAGTCTATTAAACAGCGTTTAAACCTAAAACTGTAGTTTACAATGAAGCTGATATGACTTCTGTCCTTTATTTTCTCCATTTGAAAACATTATTTAGCTTATTGTTAATATCAGTGTTGCTGATGATGCTTTTTATAAATAAAATGTTGTTATTGTTGTAATTTGAAGATTATATTTAACATGAAAGAATGTTAATTTTCAACAGTTGTTTGTTGTTGTTAAGACGACTGAAAGTGAAGAATGGACTTCACTCTTTATAACAGTAAATAAATATCGGTTATCGGGAACATAAACATGCTAATAATCGGTATCGGTTCTAAAACTCAGTATCGGTCGTGGCTTGTGTTTGCAGAGAGACGGCGCTCGCGCTCATCCTCGCGGGATCGTGAGAGGAGACGCCGGGAGCGTGAGAGGTCTCGGTCCCGGGACAGAGACCGGCGAAGATCCCGCTCGCGCTCGCCGCACAGACGCAGGTCCAGGTCAGTTCATCCTGGATTACTGCACTGATCAGCAATAGACCTTCATTGATTATGCAATTCGTTTAAATAATGAGGTATACATATTCTAACAAATAAATAAATGTAATCACTTCAGCTTTTGAAATTCATACTGAGATGAGATCACAGTAAGGCTGCCACTAACGACTATTTTTAATCTAAACGATTAATTTTCCACACAAATTTTCTTTAGAATATTTTATTAAAACAAATTCAATCCTTTTTTAAAGCAAAAATAATGTGCAAAATTATGAAGCAAGCATCCGAATCACTGCAGTTCAGTATTATAGCGTGAGAACGACGATATATCCACGCGTTTAGTCTAATAATAATACTATTATAATCAAAAAACACTTATTTATCAGATTTTGTTTAGGAGAAAAAAATTAATGTGCTGTATTTTTAAAAAAAAATACACATATATATATATATTTTAAATATAAAATCAATTAATTGGAGATGCTTTTGATTATTAACATTTAATGGAACCATTAAAATGGAAAACATAATTTGGTGCAGATAAAACTGTAAAACTCAATTAATCAGACATGCTTTTTGATAAATACAATTTTATTTAATCATTAAAACAGAACAATTAAAATGGAAAAAACTGAATATAACATCATATACCTCTGATATATATGATTTTAATTCACGTCTCGCACACTTATACGCTCTTTGAATGGAATATGTTTGATTATAACTGGAATAGAAGCGATTAATTTCAACACCCCGAATACATTGTACGGCTCAATTATACATTTTTCTTTTATGAAAAACACATCTGATATATGGAAGCAGATCTGTGCATTAGTGTGAATGCAGCCCGTTAAAGCTGCCACTGTTTATGATCTCATCAGTAATTATAATCTAACAGCAATTATACTGAGGGAAAACTCATAACTGTGTCTGTTCTTGAAGCTGTATTTATTTGGTTAAACTCTGAACAGTTGTTTTGATTTATACATTTTTAAAAGTAGCCATACATTTAAAAGTGTGTTCCTGTGGCTCAGTGGTAGAGCATTGCGTCAGCAGCGCAAAGGTTGTGGGTTCGATTCCCAGGGAACACACATACTGATAATACATGTATAGCCTGAACTGTGCTTGTGTTGATGCAGGTCTCCCCGCCGGCATCGCTCGTCCTCGCTGTCTCCGGCGCGGCAGAAGGACAGACGGGATGATGACCGGAAGGAAGCCAAGGACAAACCAGCAAAGGTCCATGAGATATCAGGTGCAGATTCCGTCACTCTATTAACCCTATCTTCCCCTACATTATGGCAACAACAACAAAAATCTCGATTATTGTATAAAATATAAATGTATAAAGTAGGGCTGTGCGATTAATGAAAATCGAAATAAAATCATGATTTGAGCTATAGCACGATTACCCCCCCAACCTCCCGCAGTATGCTGTCTGAACCAATCAGAATGCAGCGCTCCTAACTTGAGCGGAGAGCAGAACAGACCGGCCACACAGACAGATCGTGTGCTAAAGACACAGAGAAGATGAGTTCAGAACAGGATAAGCACTTGGTGGCATGTTGGATTTGATTACTCCCATATACATATAATATATATGTATTTTGCCATATGTCTGTTCTAGAGAGCTCTTTGGGAAAGGTCTAATTGGTTTCCTTTGGAAATATGTTTCAAATTCACACAGAATAAAGCATCTGTTTGTGTCAAAATCGTGATTAAAATCGAAATCAGAAAAACATTCAAGAAATCATGATAGTTTTTTTTTTTGTCCACATCGCACAGCCGTAGTATAAAGTCATATACATGTAAATATTTTCAAAATATATATACTGTATTTATATGTTCATAATAAATACATGCATATATTCCGTACACCATTTATCATTTTGATGTGATTAATTGTTTGGCCGCACTATATATACTTTTTTCAAACATAATAACAACAGACAAACATAAAGAAGAAATCAAACAAAGATACAGTTTAACGATCAGCTCTTATCAAATCAAATGATGTGGTACTGTTTTTATATAATTCACCTCAATGTCTGCTTTCCATTTTAGTGCAATACATGTCTTAGATATTATTAGCACTATATTTGAGATATTTCTGTGATACAGAGCCACGTTTCCAGCGTCATTACTGCAGTCTTCAGTGTCACATGATCTTCAGAAATCATAACAATATGCTATTATTAGAAAAAATGCTACATTTGAAGATTCCCAGATGAATAGAAGAGCATTTAGTTGACTTGACATAGATTATAAAGTCTCTTTGATCGATGTAATAGTGTTAATTTCTCCATAAAGCTAGATGTGACCCCAAAGGGTTTGAATGGTGGCCTACATTCGGCTGGTCTTGATCCAGCGTTGGGTTCTGCTGTGTTGAGATCCGTCTCTGTATGTGTCCGTGTGATGTGTTTCAGCTGAGGACATGGAGGGCAAGACTGAGGAGGAGATCGAGATGATGAAGCTGATGGGCTTTGGATGCTTCGACAGCACGAAGGTGAGATCAAGACTGTCTTTAGCGCTAAACCAAGACTAAACAAGATCATCCTCGGTAAAGAATATGATTTACTACTCATCACCAGTGTCGGGGGGGTAACGTGTTACAAGTCACGTAATAATATTACTTCTTTCAAGTAACTAACGCATTACTTTTTAAATTACTAGAAAATATCGGAGTTATTTTTCTCCATTTATTGACTGAGTGCGCTGTGAACATGATCTTACTGTAGATCTAATCTAGACTAAATATGAATGTGTATTAATTCATCCCACTCGCAAAAAACTGATTCAGTATTCATCAAAATGAATTAAAACAGTGAAATACAAACTCAGAATATGACACAAACCTGCAATAATTAAATATGTTAAACAACACAAATATATCTAATCTCATTTTATTAACCGATGTGTTTGCTGCTGAACTTTGATGATCAGTTCAACCATATTAATAATCAAAAATTCTTAGTTTTAAATTGCTGAAGAGAGTTGAACTTCTCCTGTGTTCTTCTGTACAGACGTGATTTACTCGTTCTTCAGTCTGAGGTTTATTCATTACACTTTTTGGTGTGAAAGCTTTTATATTTGCTATAAATATAACTTATTATATTAAAAACAAACAATCAATCCCTGCTCATATTTTAAAAGTAACGTGAAAGTAATGTAACGCGTTACTTTCCACAAAAAGTAACTAAGTATCGTAATTAGTTACTTTTTTAGGGAGTAACACAATATTGTAACGCAGTACTTTTAAACGTATCTTTCCCCGACACTGGGTATTACTAGTTGCTTCTTTTACACGTCTTATTATACGTTAATTATTACTTCTGCAGCAGTAATTAGTTACATTACTTTACTTTCACATCCCACAGAAGTTGCATATCTTCCCCTAATAATTATTCTGAAATGTTGCTAACAATATATATATATATATACATACATTGGATGATTAAGTGTTGTATTAGTCTCATTAGTTGTTATGTGTTGCTTGAAGCTATTGTAGCTATAATGTCTCTAGAAATAGACAACAATACATTGTTTGGGTCAAAATAATAAATTGTTCTTTTATGCCAAAAATCATTAGATATTAAGATCATGTTCCATGAAGATATTTAGTACCGTAAATATATCAAACTTAATTTTTGATTAGTAATATGCATTGCTAAGAACTTCAATTTGAACAACTTTAAAGATGATTTTCTCAATATTTAGATTTTTTTTGCTCCCTCAGATTCCAGATTTTCATAACAAACCATACATCAATGGAAATATTAATTATTCAGATAATGCATAAATCTCAATTTCGACAAATATACACGTATGACTGGTGTTGTGCTCATGTGATCGTTATCGGTGTTAAAACCATGATCTATTGTAATATCAGGGTTCATAAAAGCTCAAAAGAACAGCGTTTATTAGAAAAAATAAATAACTGTCAATTTATGATTCTTTGTTGAATATAAATCTTAATTAAAACGAATGAAAACAAAATCTTACTGACCCCAAAACTTTTGATTTCAATAAAAAAAAATACATTTATGACTGGTTTTGAAATATGTCCAGGGTCACATATTTCATGATTCATTTTATCAAAAGAAATAGCATAAGTTCTTAAGAGAATGTTTTGTTTTCTACAAATATTGTTTTATTCTAGTAACACAGTAATCCTCATTGACTTCATGTGAAAAGTATGCAAATATATGAAGCAATTATTGATTTATTGGACTTCAGATCAGTAGGCGTTGATGCATCAAACATAACT